>PVJH01007449.1:0-92868 GCA_004026705.1 Nesogale talazaci | reverse complement strand
ATAATGACAAGGCTGTGAACTCAAGGATAATGTTTTATAAATACCACATCCTCAGAGAAACAAAAGTGGACAGAACAGATTCTGAAGCATAGCCAGTTTTACCCCCAGAGAAATCTCATATCTCATCATCTTCCATGGAATTTATCTATCTTGAAGATTAACTTTGAAATTTGTTTAGACAAAATGCGACGAATACCATTTTGAATTTGCTTGGTCTTGATGCTATAGATGATAGGATTCATTAAGGGAGGAAAGAGGAAGTAGACATAACTCATGATAATGTGGACCACGTGTGGCACATTCTTCCCAAATCTGTGAATGAATGAGAGACCAATCACAGTCACATAGAAGATGAGAACACAGCCAATGTGGGACACACAGGTATTGAGAGCCTTGGCTCTCTCTTCACCGGAGGCAATCCCCATGACCGTCTTAAGAATTAGGACATAGGAAATTAGAATTATCAGAGAGTCTAGGAAGACTGTTACAGAGACCAGAATCACAGGGTAGATTCTATTAAAGGTTATGTCAGCACAGGCCAGTTTCATGACTTCTTGGTGAAGACAAAAAGCATGAGAGAGAGTATGAGAGTGGCAATATGAAAATGAAAAAAGACGCACAATTACAGGCATGATGGATAAAAAACCTCTGAGAAATAGTCCCACTCCCAACTTAACCACCCTAGTATTTGTGAGAACGGAAGTGTATCTCAAGGGATTGCGGATAGCAATAAAGCGGTCATAAGCCATGGCAAGCAAAACACCTGATTCTACGATGGAAAGGGAGTGGATGAAGTAGGCTTGCATGAAGCAGGCCCCAGGATAGATCTTCCTGTAGTTCACCCATAATACGCCCATGACAGTGGGCATCGTGGTCAGGGTCACCACGAGGTCTGTGCCTGCCAGCATGGCCAGGAAATAGTACATGGGTTCATGGAGACTGTGGTCTTCTTTAATGAGGTAGAGGAGGGTGCTGTTTCCAAGGAGCACAGAGAAGTAGACAGTGAAGAAAGGGATGGAGATCCAGTGATGAACTCCCTCGAGACCTGGGAATCCAGTCAACACAAAGTAGGTGGCACTCATATTGAGCCACATGGTAGAGGCAAAGGTGGAGATTACCTTTCTGCAAACTTTGGTCTTGAGTTTTGTCAGTGTCCAGATATTGTGACTGCCTCCATCATAATCTTCACATTCAAAGATAATATATTGACTGTTATTCTGCAACTGCTTGCCTGCAGAGAGAGAGTAGAGATATGTTGGCTGTATTAGAGATGTGAAATAATAGTCTTGTGTTGTTTTTGATATTTTTTTGCTTTTTCTTAAAAGGAGAGCAGTTGAGCAATTAACATATTTGCAAATTAAAAAAATAATTAATTTTGCTTAAAATACCAGACCTTACTGCTTTGTATATACTAAAACAATTCTGGAACAGAGTGATAGCAATAACAAACAAATTAACTGGATTAAATGAATGATAGTCTTTTTACTGACAGTCTCCAGATGTCAACTTAACTGGACACATTCTTTTGATGTGAATTTAACTGGACACATTTCCTTTGCATTTGTATTTATGTTTCAGAATCTTAATAAAGATATGTTTTTCCTTTTTTTCAATTTTCTTTGCAAAATTGAATGTGTGCCTTCTAGGATGTAACATGCCCTCATCGTTTTCAATTATTAAACCACTTAAATAGTGACCAATTATTTACAACCCAGGTGCCAGAGATTTATCCAAAAATCAATGACATCCAAAAAGCATATGATGCTATTAGACAAGTAACGTCAACCCCCACCTCGCACCGCTTACCGAACATTTTTATCTTCACTTAATTACCATGTTACTTACAGTCGTGTCTGAGAAGCACTTATCCACACAATTCATATCCATTCCATCATTAAAAATATAACTCTTTTCTGCACTTAGTTGATTTCTTCCTTCCTCCATATTTATTCAGACTTTCAATTAAAAAAATCCTTCCTGTCTTTCCTTTTCTTTCTGTATCTTGCTTCTTCAAAAATAATTTGACAGAATTAAATATTCTGATTCTTCTGTTGTGCCTCCACTTAACATTCTCTCCCTTTTTCCACATATTTAACTCTTGAGTTACTACTCATAATTCACTAGTTAATGCGAATGTGCCACGAACCTATCAATGTCAATTATTATCATTATTTTCAATCACATGGATGTACATTTGAAAAATGCCAGTTACCTACTATTTTAATCATATTTCACTGTCAATTCAGAAACATGAAGATAAATCTTCACACTGAGATGTGAAATGCATCTTTCTAAGATAATCATAGTATAATAAATGTATCATAATCAGAATAAATCCCACTTAAAAAATCTTACTTGTGTGATAAAATATTCTGAAGCACATCTTTGAGATTGGTGCTCAATAAGAAAAAAAAACTAAGCCTGGGAATCTCCAGATATTAAAGGACATTTAAGTCAAATGGATATTTAAATTATAATTGTCTCACAAATGTTATTCTACTCCACATAGCATGTTTGGCCTCAAAAACATGTGAATAATAAGAAGGAAAAAACACATTCCAGGAGGGAGAGAATTGGGGATGAACTCTATAACAACTTTAACTAAGAACAATGGGATCCTGAAGATAAAGTGAACAGAAAGATATAAGGTCCCAGATTCTTTTTTTTTTTCTTTTCGCATCACTGCCTGCTGGTGAGAGTGGGAGGCCCAGCCTTGCTCCTGGAGAGCTGCTGCTCAATTTGAAATGCCAAGCCAGTGAGCTGCAGTCCCGCACTCAATCACTAGGGCCCAGATTCTTTTAAGAAAATAACTTTAAAATGAATTACTAGGCTTTTAGAGACCATGAAAAACTCAGAAACATATAGCAGCTTCTCTCTGAAAATAAACTAGGTCTTCTCAAAATTAGTATTATCTTCAAACCCAAAAAGGGCCTGTGAACTTACTAACAGAAACAGGAAGCCTATAGTTTCTTGTTGAGCCAGGCTCTGCCCAGAAAGAAACCAGAAAGATATAGAGGTGGATGCTCAAATGAAAAGCTGGTTCTATACCTTCCTCATGCTGCTGTCTTTAATACAATTCCTCATGTTGTGGTGATACACGCCCCCCCCCACCCCCACAACCATCAAATTGTTTTTGTTGCTACTTCATAACTCTAATTTTGCTACTGTTATGACCTCCAAAGGGGGTTGAGAACTGCTGCTACACTTTTGTAACCAAAGAAAAACATCCGGATGAACTTCTCCAGAATTAAAAAATAATGTTGATACTTATTCAGAACTGGGGTGTGGGACGTCTAAGAGCACAATACCTTTTCATAAAGATGAGGCCCACTATATCTCTTTTCCTCATGGATAGGTCTATGCTGCATACATTTTTACCTATTGCACTCTACATAGAAAAAAAATCCATATATGAGCTTATATATTGACAATCAACTCTAGAGCAGTGAGTTTGGTTTTTGGTATTAACAAAATTTCTTCAGTGACATAAGAATGTGTGTGTCCACATGGGTGTGGGGAACTATGGCTCTGAAATCAATAGTAGCATTCAACTTTTGAATGTGTCTTTTATTTAGTGACATTCAAAGGCTCTGATTTCTCAATCTCAAAGGTGTCATACATGCCCATAAAAGTACCATCATCATCATCATATGTAACTAGTGGAAACAGTTTTTAAATTAGCACAGACTTACTTAGCACATATTACACGGCTGCCATTGTATGTAAAGCTGGAATAAGCATTTAATAAGCAGAACCTGTCCTGAATAAGATTACAGTGTTAACCACCAGTTTATAATTGGCTTAATGTCCCCCTGAAATATTATGCAAAATATTATTTTGAAGATTCCCAAAGGTCTATGATGCTGAAACATAGAAACACATAGAGCCAAACAATATTATTTGCCTCTTTTTAGGCATTCTTCCATGATGATTTTTAGATAATGGAATTTTTCTTCTAGATAAACCACGCTCTTACATGATATGATTCATGCCTCAAATTACCCACAAGGTATACACAAGCAGGCCTACATGGAAATAGCCTAATGTACTCAATCTGAGAGAATAACTTGGCTCCAAACAGTTATGGGAAAAAAAATAAGAGAGAAACAGATATCGCCTAGGAACTAAGCAAAAAGCAAAAAAAAAAAAAGATAGAAAATATATCTGCAACTTAAAAGGAAATAATGAATTCAACACGAAGTCCAAGGAAACAACTGTATAGGAGCATGAGCATGCAAAAAACTCACTTCCATTCAGTTAACTCTGATTCATAGGGAACTACCCCTGTGGGTTTCCAAGAGTAGAACTTTTTCCAGGAGCAGGAGTAGAAGCATTGTCTTTCTCTCAAGAGCACAGAAAGTCACAATTAATTTGGGAGATACATAGATATTGATGCTGAATACTTACAAAGATGATTTATATGTCATGATCTATATAAAAATTCATAAATTTATCTCCTGATCTATCACTATCATCTATAGCTATATCATCTATGTGTACGTGTGTGTCCTCAGAATTAAATATATCTGCGTGCTGTTTCTTGAATTAAATATATGCATGCTTATTCACCTTAACTGGGATGTTATTCTCTGCAGTCTTCTGGAAAAATCTATCTTCTTTCCTTGATTGTATCTAAAATCAAAGCAGATACCATTCCATTTATCTGTTCTTGATGCTTGTCATAGTCTCATTTCTGGAATGGGGAACTACTTATATCTTATTTAAGGGCTCAGGCCAGATGTTTCCCTTTCAAAATCTGTCCAAGATGCCCTGAGAGTACTAATTAATGTTAAAATCTTCTCCCCAGAGTGCCAGGTTGGTAGTCTCTCAAGAGAGGATTTAATCTCACTTTCCCCTTTCCTTTTTCAAAGATGAGCAGGCAGCTTCAGCAAGGTCAGGCTTTTCAGGTGTTTCTCCAGAGATGGTATTAGAAAACTGGAAACTTAATTTCTAGCTGGTGTGGGATTCTAAAGGCTGGGTTTCACAATCATCATCACTTCGGTATTCAGAAAAAGAAAATGTGTGCTTGTCTTTCCCATGGTCTTCCTCAAAGGTCAAGGATGTGTCAATTCATTTCAGGGGTATGTTAGTCTGGGTAGACTAGAAAAACAAATTCATCAACACTCTTGTATGTGAGAGAGAGAGAGAGAGAGAGAGAGAGAGAGAGAGAGAGAGAGAGAGAGAGAGTGTTGTGTGTAAAATAACATGTATATTGAGAATATCTCACTCAGCTCATTCCACATCAAGTCCATAAGTTCTATTTTAGCCCATACACTAGTATGACACTAGTCCATACATTCTCTTCAGATGGACACAGCACATGCAATGATGCTGAATGTAGGAAGATGTCTAGCCAGGGCATGAAAGGTCTTATGGACCCACTTGCAGTGAAGCAGCTCCAGAGCTCTGGCTGCCATCAGTGTGACTCCACGTGGCTTGTCAACAAGTAAGTGACAATGAGAGAGTGTTTCCCAATGCCGGGGAAGAAGAAAAGCTCCAGGATACTCATGGGAAGGCCACACCCAGGTGGAGGCGTCATCAGGCTCTCAGCTCATTGACTGGCTAGAATCCACCCCTTCACTCTTCATATCCTCAAATTGACATGAGATTGGGTAATTATCAGAAGGTGCCTGATATACGTTGGTTGTTCCTAGAGCTAATGGATTCAAATTGCTTATTTGTTTGTCCCATTTTGAGTGCATGCAGTTTGATTCACAAGAACCTCAGGGGTATGTTAACAACTATGAAAATGAGGTTGTTCCATTTCTTGCTTTAAAATCACTCTATTTATATTAAAAGCATTGCCTACTTTGTTCCATATTAAGGGTGAGTAGGACAGACCTTTTTATTTAAAGAACATAAAGATCTACCAAGAACCAGAAAAAAAAAAGTTTGCTGTAAATTTCCACAGTATAGCCAGTATAGCGTGATTGGTGTTATGCTAAGGGGAGCATACAGATATCAATGATATAAGGGAAATTTTCATGAAATAAGTGCCATTAAAAATGAAAATTAACCAAAGCAATGGACATCATGATTTTAAGTGACCTATGGTGATAATTATACATAGATAGAAAAATATGAACAGGGATATGACAAAATGTAGTGAATTGAAGTAAAAAATAATTTAATTATAGATATAAAAATATGAGGAAAATTTTGAAATAAATGAATCTATGGTGTTAGGTTTCTGTCATGTAACATCTTAAAATTCATGAAATATACATTTTAATCCCAAGAACAATGGATGATGATTTGATTTTATATCATCATAAAAAACAAAACATATAGCTATAGATTTAATTCTGACTCATTGTTACCTGGTGGACAAATTAGAAGAGCCCCTTTAGGTTTCTGAGTCTGTCATCTTTACAGGAGCAGGAAGTCTCATCTTTCTGCTGCAGAGCCGCTGGTAGGTTTGAACTGCTGACCTTGTGTGACTAACAGCTCAATGCGCAATGCACTATACCAGCATAGCTTCGACAATGATTAGATAATGATGGTTTAAGATTTGCTATGTGCATTGTATTTTTTAAATGGGAAGAATGGTGGAGATGAATGATTGTTTTTTCTGGGATTTTCTATAAAGAAGATTATATACTCTGTAAATAGAACTAGTTTTATTTCTTTGTTCATTCAGGTGCCTTTTCTTGCCAAGTCCAATACCTTTTTATTCCCCTTTCTCGTCTATTACTTTGGCTAGAACTTCCAATAATGTATTGAATAGGAGAGGTGATAAAAGATATCCATAGCTTATTCTTGTTCACAAGTGGATTGCTTGAAGTGTTTCTTGAGAATCCTGTATGCTATTAGTTTTGCATATATGCTCTTGATGATGCTAAGAGATTTTCCTTCTATTTCCATTTAGCTGAACTTCCTCTACCCTCCCCCCATAATGTGCATAGGATGTTATCAAATGCCTTTTCTGTACTGATTAGTATGATTATGCTATTCTCCTCTGTTTTATTTAGATGGTGGATTAAATTGATTGTTTTTCCAATGTTGAGCAAACCGTGGGTTACCTGGTATAAATCTCATTTGGTCAAGAAATGTTATTATTATATTTTATATGTAGTTGGATTGTTTTGTCTTAGATTCTGTTGAGGACTTTTGCATCTATGTTAAAAGAGGATATTGGCTTATAATTTCTTCAGGGGGCATCTGTGCCTGTATTTGGTATCAGGGTTTTACTCACCTCATAGAATTAACTCGGAAATTTTCCCTCCTTTTCTGTGTTCTGGAAGAGTTTTGATAACACTGGGGTCACGTGTTTCCTGAGTGTTTGGTTCCTTTTGTCAGGGAAGTCATCTAAACCTTTTCTGTTTGTCGTCATTGTATGGTCTGTTCATTTTATAGACCCTTGTTATGGCTCGGTTCAAATTATCTACCTCAATCTGCATTCGTTCAGGTACAGTACGCACTCACTTCTAGAAATTTGTTCTTTTTCTAGTTTAACAAATTTACTGGAACACGTTTCCCCAGTGTTCTGTTATTAGTCTTTTCTATATATTATCCAGTTGTATCTTCGTGATGTCACCTGTTTCTTTTCTTTTCCATGCTACTTCCATTGGCTCCTTCTTCCCCTTTATCAGGGTTGTCAGGGGCTTGTAGATTTTATTAATTCCTTCAAAGAACAAACTTCAGGTTAAGTTGATTCTTTCCATTGTTATCCTGTTACTTTTACTTTCATCTTTATTTATTTTCTTCTGGTGATTCTAAGCTCTTTTTCCGCTGATTTTCTAATAGTTGGACTTGGTTGGTTAAAATTTGGCTTTGATTATTTCTTCATTTATATATGCACTTATTACTATTTGAGCACTACTTTTGCTACATCTCAAAAGTTTGGGTGCATTATATTTTCATTCTCATGTAATGCAAGCATTTTTATTTTTCTGAAGTATGTGAGTCTCTCTCTGTAAGAATGAACTCAACAGCACCTAACAACAACAAATACACAGTAATTTTTAAACAGAGTGGTATTCCCCTTCGACGTACTTCATTTTTTAACTTGGTCTTCCATTTGTTGACTTTGAATGTTATGCGATTGTTACCTGAGAAGATGCATTGTAAAATCCTGATGTTTTAGCATGCATTGAGGTTTATTTTTGTGGCCAGTCTTAGGGTCTATTCTGGAAAATGTGCATGAGCACAGAAAAAGAAGTATGTCGTATTGCTTGTGGAGGGCACATTCTGTATATGTTTACGAAGTTTATTGTTTCTGTTGTTTAGATTTTCTGTCTCTGTTCTAGGTGTTCTGCCCTGCATCCATGGTGGTTTATTCCTATCATGTTGTGGAATTATATATGTTTCTTTTCAGTAACATTAAACTTTATATTTTGACACTGTTTAATTGATGCAAAAACATTAGGATCATGTTTCCTGCTAGATTCACTCTTTAATCATGCTATGTATGCATTCTATAATCATTTTAATATTCTTTCTTATGGTGATTTATTCCCTTAAAATATATTTTATCAGAAATTAATATTACAACTTCTGTTCTTTTGTGATGCAGTTTATTGGTCCTCCTTTTTATTTGTAGATTATATCTGTATTGGTACCTAAGGTTTGTCCATTGCAGACACCTTATTAATAGGTTAAGAAATCTTATCTATTTTTCCACTTTCTGCCTCTTGATTGATACATCAATCCATAGTAGTGACTGATAGGTATGAATTTAAAACTGTAATATTGCTGTGCATTTTGTAATTTCATTTTTTTCTGTGGCCTTGGTGGTTTCTTTGTTTCACGTATTTTTCTGTGATTCATGTCTATGGATTTATGGATCCCCTTTTATCTTTCCTTCCTTACTGTTGATTGTGTACTTACACTTCATGATTTTCCCTATGTTTGAATTGTGTTTAGGAAGTCTATTAATTTTCTTTGTGAAAGACCTGCAGCATATCATTATCTTCCTAGCTGTAAAATGGCTCATTCTCTCTTGATATCATCTTGACTTAATATCCATTTAGAAACTCTATAATTGCAGCTTGTATTCATCCTTTTTGCTTTGGAGTTTTCATTTTTTATTGACTAACATCTTCATTCTAATATTATTATTTTCAGGAACACAATAAACACCAAATTTCTTCAATGTCCAGAAAGCCTCTTATTTATTCTTCTCATATAGCACTGGAAATATGGGAATGAATTATTTCTGGTGATTATAGAAACCCTAAAGGTAAGAGAGTTTGGTTTTTTTTCAATCATTTTATTGCTTCTACAATCCATAGATCAATTGCAGTAAAAGAGTTTTGTAGGTAAGATCCTGGAAAACAAGACAGTTTTTTTTACTTTTAAAGTAAAAGATAGATATTGTACCATATCCTTTGCTCATACAGCATTTTACTGAGGACTAGGTCATTCCAATTCGGCATAATTCTTCTCATACACAGTTCACTTCAAGTGGATGAAGTACTAACTATAAAACAAGCAATTTTAAGTACATTTTGCATTATCTGAAGTGCTCATGAGTGAAAAGTAGAACTCTATAACTTATCTTAAAAGAAAGAACAAAGCCCAGGAATTCTTTTTATTGTTTGAAAACAGCACACACAAAACCAGACAGAGAAATTCCTAAGGAAATGATGATCATATTTCAATGATACCCGTCCTTTGCTTCATCATCTTCTAAGTACCTAGATACTTTTTTCTTTTTTTACTAAAAATCATTTTATTATGGGCTTGTGCATCGTTTTTCACAATACAAAAATAAACATACTGTGCCAAGCACTTTCACATGTCTGCTGCTGTTATTTTTCTCCAATCATCCACCTTTTTCCTTGAGCCCCTGGTATCTGCTTTTCCATTCCTTCCCTTCTTCCCCTCCTTTCCCCTCCCCACCAACCCTCAATACATTATTATTGTTCTGTCATATCTGACACTGCTCGACCTCTCCCCCAACCCACTCCTATGATGCCTGTCCTTCAAATAGGAGCTTCTGTGTGTATTCTTGCAGTTGGCTCCGTCTCTCTACTCCACCTTCTCTCCACCCTTCCAGCAGCTCCAATCTAACTACTGGCCTGAAGGGGCTCATCCATCTTGGTTTCCCCATATCTCCAGCTCCCCTCTCTACTAGTGTACCTTCTCCAGTCCATCTGGATTTGTAAGGTAGAGTTGGGACCATGATGTTTGGGGGGGAGGAAGACGTCAGGAACTAGAGGGAACTTGTATGCATCATCACTGCCCTGTTGTCCCTGACTGGTCTGTCTCCTCCCCTTGACTCCCCTGTAAAGTGTTGACCAATTACCCATCAGTGGGCCTTAAGTCCCCACCCTGCTCTCCCCCTGATTCATGATGACTTGGTTCTTGTTCTTTGATGCTTGAAACATGCTCCCTATGACCCTCTTGATCACACAGGCTGGTGTGCTTCTTCCATGTTGGCTTTGCTATTTCTGTGCTGAATGGCGACTCGACAATTATCTATTATTTGGAGGGAATAAATTTAAAAACATATTTATAAGTCAAATACTAGAGTAGCAAGTGGATCTTCGACCCACACCCAGGCGCTCCCTCAATGCAAGAACACTTTGTTCTATGAATCTGGTATTCCACGAAGCTCACTGGCCCAACACGATCACAGAAGTAAAATGTGTGCATAAGCAAATGTGGTGAAGAATGCTGATGGTGCCCGGCTATCAAAGGATATATCGTCTGGGGTCTTAAAAGCCTGAAGATAAACAATAGACCACTTACCTGAGAAGAGAACACACCCACACAGAAGCACAACAGCCAGAGTGGCCACAAGGTGGTGTAAGGTCTAGGCAATAGTCATCAAATAAAGGGAAAAAAACACACATATCACTGTGTGCACCCATCCCAAGGCGCCCACTGAGGACATGTGGGAACATGACCAAGAGTGGTGAAGAAAGCTGATGATGCTCAGCTATCAAAAGATATAACATCGGGGGTCTTAAACGCTCGAGCATAAAAGAAGAGCCATCAAGCTCAGGAGCAACAAAACCCACCATAGAAGAAGCTCACCTGCCTGTGCGATGATGAGATGCTGAAACAATCAGTTATCAGGCATCAAAAACAAAAATCAAAATCAATGGGCCAATTGGCTCCCGATAAGTTCGCTGAAGACAAACGGATGCAGACACAAACAGAGTAGAAGAAACGATGGTGCCCAGCTACCAAATGATATTTTTTTCTTTTTATGCTACTAAGCATTTATTTCTATCACAAATGGAATCCAAGTGTGAATAAATAAATGTTTTTATCTTTTAATACTGCCCTCCCACACAGAACATTCTTTTAAATAGAAAAAATGGGGAGAGGGGTGCTCATTGTCTTCTCAGAGCCTATTTGGCCATAGTTGGCTCACCTATTGCTTTAAAGCATACTGTGCCTTGGTCTTCCTACACCCCTATTGAACTACAGCTCATTCTGCTAAATGCAGAGGTAGCAAACCTTATTGGTATTGCAGGTTTTCTTCAAAAGTTGAGAATGGTAGCTGAGTTGAAGACAGCTTGGATATATCTTCAGCAAACTGAGGACCTTTGGGGAACTGTGCAGAGGCAAGCTTATCAACACAATACCAGTCCTTTGATTAAAAATAGGAGAATGCACCCAATACAACTGACCAAACCATGACCACCAGTTCACGTCCTGCTGCCAGTATAGCTCCCCTTAAGGCACCACTTGTGGTGCAAATCAAGGGATCTTTTTTAACTCTCATGTGAGCCATACTGCAGTCCATCATGGAAACCACACCTTCTCCAAACCACAAGGAGGCCTCCCAACTCTGGCGGCCTGCTTTTAATTTCTGTCAGGCTCCCTCATAGTGTATAGTTGACTCTCACTGAAGAATTTCAAAAAATCTCTGATTGCTTAGAAGATACGACTACCTATGGTGTCCATTGTCAGCATGGTCATCCACAATGTACCAAGGTTTTCACGCATGCTCCTCCATCTTGACTCCAGCAGCATGAGTGATGGGACCGACATCTCTTGCTACCTATTCACAGTCTTGTTTATTTGCTTTTATTTTTGAAATTTCTTTCTCTGAGTTGGATTCTGAGTGATGTTGCCAAGTGTCTTATATTGTCTGTTAGTCCTGGTGCTCTGTTCAAATGAATTCCTTTAGCATTTGTTGCAAGGTTGGTCTGGTCTTCAAATTCTATTGATTTCTCTTTATTCAGAAACACCAAATTTTGCTATCATGTTTGAAGAAAAATATTGCTCAATATACAATTCTGTGTTGGAATTTTCCCCTATATTTTATCTGTGCCACCCATTGTGTTATTTCCTGTATGGTTTCTGTCAATAAATTGGTGCTTAGTCTTATTTATTCTGTTATGTGGGCACCACTTCACTTTTTCTAAGCTGCTCTTGGATGTTTTTGTCTTTGACTTTGGATAGTTTCATGATATTACGTCCTGATGACTTTCTTAGTTATCTATCCTCTTTGAAGTTTGTCAAACCTCTCAACTGCATACCTACACATTTTTGAAGACAATAGGGAACTTTCATGTTATTAAATTTTTCACAATTGTATCTGTGCTCTTTTTCTGTTATCTAGTCTAGTTCTGGAATTCAATCATACAAGAGTCCTTTCTTTACATGTTTAAGGTTTGCTTCACATGTTTTGTTTTGCTGTATCAAGGAAGATAAGGCAGTTGTTCTACTTTGATCACTAGTTTTGTAGCACTGGGATTCTCATTACCTGTCTTAGTTGAGTATGGAAGCAAGTTGGAGTGTGGACAGGAACCTCAGCTGCTCACCGAGAGCAGCTCAGACGGGGTTGGGCAGTTATTGGCCCCTATATGTTGTTAATCTAGTCTTTCAGGTCTGAATGGTGGCATTTATTCTGTGGATGGAATATCAGAAATTCTGGGGGTGGCTAGATACTTTGGACTAGTCACATTATCTCTGTCTTTTGTAGCATGGATTTAAAAAGGGGGGGGGGGAAAGGAAGAGGTAAAGAGAATAGGGGGAAAAAAGCAATTCAGCAACCAACATAGATGCACACCCCTGAATAGAGAAGTAATGGTGGCCCACGGCAACTTGCACTGAAGAAGTGGTTGTCTGATGCTCAATCTGGAGGACTTTGTACTGCCAAGTGCAGAGACCATGCATATAATCCATAAATGCGCTTCCTGTAAATCATAAATACAGCAGGTTGGCAACATTGGGTCTGCCTGCCACAGGCCACCAGGAGAGATCATTCGAATATTTGGGGAGCAAGTTGGTCAGCTTTGCTAGACCACTGAGTTGAAGAGGAGTGGTGAGATGTGGCATTGCCGAGGCATGGGAGTGGGGCGGGGTCCCCAGAAAGATGTGGGTTTAAGGATTTGAACATATTTCTCCAGACACTGATCACCACCATGGGTGCTGGTACACTTCTAAGTGAGTTCAGCCAGGTATCTACTTTCTGTCTTCAGAAAATTTAAAAATGTGTTTGGCAAGGGAGGGGTGTGACTGTAGTTAAGAACCTCAAGCTGCTACTCTCAACAGGCCTTTTCAACCATGTGAGTTCCCAAACCATACAGCCAGGAGCCACTGCTTGTGAAATGTTCTCTCCCAATTTATTGCCTCCTTGACTATTTTGTAATCACCTGAGTGTCTGGACTTCTTGCTACTTTTCTATACTTCCCTTCATTAGCTCCAGTGATTGTGCTGCTTACCTTGCTTCACTCTGAGTTCGTCTACACTGCTTCTTACATATTGGCATTTTGTGGAGTGTCTTCCTCTTTTTCTCACATGGAGCACTGTTTACAATGACTCAACCTGACCACCGGAGGTGGGACTTGAAAAGGCACCTTCAATGTGACTCTCTCCTCTTTCATTGATTTTATTCCATTTCTTCTTTCAATCAGTGTTTTGGGTCCTTTCTTATCCTTTCATGTGAAACTCAGGGTTCTAGCATTGTCCTCTGCTCCAGTTTCACTTGGTTTCTCAGGTATTTCATGGCGTGACTATTTTTCCATTTTAGTCCCACAATGAGTTTAGAACTGAGAGATTATTTTAGTGATTGCAACACTGATCAGGAGATGAGTCCTATCTTGTTAGGAATTTTCCAGGGTTTCCATAACCAAAATGTAGTTTCCTATCATTTGTGTGGATGGATTTAGGCTAATTCATGCAAGTTGGACATTAGATTTGATAAAAATAAACAAAACTGTACTCCATTTCATCCAAACCGTCTCTTAATTTTATATAGTGATGATTCTGCTCATACTATACATCTTTCTAATGACTGATTTGTTAAGCTATCTGATAGAGATAATTATAATTTCTAAGATATTATTATCACAGGCCCTGGGTTATAGGTGGAGAAAGATCATCACTAAATAAGGTTTCAAAACTATATACAAATTTTAAAAACTAGAACATAAAGAAACACATAATAATAATGTAAAACTTTCCTGAAATCTCTATTTTATGATGACTGATAAACACATATCTAAGATTTCTCGGTCCTCTTGCCAACAATCAGCATTCTCCCATTCTGCAATGCAACAAGCAGAGATTACGCTCCAACCCTATGGGCAGTAAAAAGGCGGAGAAGGCCATTCTGGATCTGCTTGGTTTTAGCACTATAGATTATAGGGTTCATTAAGGGGGGGAACAAAAAATAGACATAACTCATCATGAGGTGAACAACATGCGGAACCTGATTCCCAAACCGATGGATCAGAGATAACCCAATCACTGTGACGTAGAAAACCAGTACACAGCAGATGTGGGAGACACAGGTATTGAAGGCCTTGACCCTTTCCTCTCTGGAAGCGATGCTCAGGACACTCTTCAGAATCAACACATAGGAGATGAGAATAGTCAGAGAATCCAGGACAAATATGAGGCCCACAAGTACCACTGGATACAGACGATTGAAAGTGATGTCTGCACAAGCCAGTTTGATGACATCTTGATGGAGGCAGAAGGCGTGGGAAAGGATGTGGGAGCGACAGTAAGGGAAAAAATAAAGGGGCACGATTGGGGGGATAACAGATATGAATCCCCTCATGAGAACTCCGAGACCAATTGTCATGACTCTAGCATTAGTGAGAATGGAAGTATAGCGAAGAGGATTGCGAATGGCAACAAACCGATCGTAGGCCATGGCAAGCAAAACACCGGATTCGACAAAGGAAAGCGAGTGTATGAAGTAGGCTTGGGAAAAGCAGGCCCCATTCTCGATCTCCCTGTGATCCAGCCAGAGGACTCCCAGCACTGTGGGCATAGTGGTCAAAGTCAACCCTAAGTCTGTGGCTGCCAGCATGGCCAGGAAGTAATACATGGGCTCATGAAGACTGTGTTCTACCTTGATGAGGAAGAGGAGAGTACCGTTGCCAAAAAGGACAGAGGTGTAAACTAAGGCAAAGGGGACAGAAATCCAGCTGTGAGATGTCTCCCAGCCTGGAAAACCAGTCAGCAGAAAGGAAACAGAGCTGTTGTCTTCCTTCATGTTGAGTTTATCCAGGAGAAAATGGAATTCTCTCTCATTTGTGTCCACAGAAATGCAGCTGTGCTGGCAAATTACCTATCCAGCTATATCCTCTCCTCTCAGAGCTCTTCTTAAAAGATACTATTTATAGCAAATAAGTCATTGATCCCCACGCACAGTCTCAGAACAACCATTATCCGTAAGAAAATGTCTTTCTCTCTCAAAATCTCAGAAATGCACCTCCACTTTCAAGATATACCTCCAGGGAGATCCTCTGAGAATCGCCTTTGCTTGTTTCCGCCTTTCCTGTTTACTGGGCACTTTCACACACATCGCTTCTTAGGAATCAGGATCCACTGGTACCGGTCTGTATGTTTAAAATAGAAATCTGTTTGAGAATTTGAGGGGTTGATCTCTGGAGCAGATGTAGTCTGCTCTGTAGTCTCCTCCTGAGATCTCCCCAGACAGATTCCAGGTCTAAGATACCCCCACTTGCTCCAGGACACCCCCGTGACTCCCAGGTAGAAAATACCCACCCCCTCACGCTCCCCAAACAACCCCCCCCACCTTCAAGGATTCAATCACAGCGCATTATCAAGCCGTCCCACCAGACTTAGCCTAGCTGGCAGGTACCTCCACTCATAGTTCCTTCCCACTGTCCCCCACAAGCCGCCATGCCAACTACACCCATGCTGCCAGCTCCATGTAACTAGTTCTGCTCAGGCTCCAGTCCTTGACCCCCAAACCTCCTAGAAACCAAGCCCCTTCAAGGCGGCGTGGGGCAACCTTTCAAGCCTTTGAGACCATGTGGTTTTACATGGAGATGCGCAGAGGCCCCGCCTCCCGCCCCACCCCAAGCCCCGCCCCTGCCACCTCCAAGTAGCTTAGAAACCTTTCTGAGGACAGGAGCACAGAGAGCTGCCCAACATCTGCTTTTAAGGTAATAATTGCAACAAATAAGCGATTATTTCTCACGACAAGCCATAGAACAACTTTGAGCATACTTTACGGTCAAAATTGCATGTTCTCTCCCTCCAGATTCTTTGGACCGCAAACCTAAAAAATCAGTGAGTGGTCTGAGTGGCTTACAGTAAAGAGGAGGAACGTGAAACTGAAATGGATCTGGAGTCTTGTGATAAACAAGTTCACCTCAAACAATGACACATCAAAAAAATTGCATACTTTCAGGCCAGCCAGGTAAGTAACCAAGTTACTAAGTTGAGAAGGTCTGGGAAAGTCTAAAGGTAACGAAATAGAATAGTGAGCAAATATGTTGAATTGGAGCAAGTCAGCTCCTGGTTGTTTCCTGTATTATACAGAGACAATTCAAGCCATTGTGACACAAATTCAAAAAGATAATTGTCTTCAAGTATGTCCCTAGTATAAACCACATGCACTGAAGGGTGTCCCAATGTACTGTTTTCTTACCACATCCCTGAACAAAATCAAATTCTTAGTGCTTCGAAGCATGTGAATTTTAAAAGCTACCTACCCAACAACTTAGACAACATGGTCATTAATTATACAGATATATACAATCCTTCATAGTCTAGACAGAATTCTAGAACCTTTGTTCAATCTACTCTTGAACTATGCTAGGTTTCAGAGCAGCAGTTTGCATTCCATATGACTTGGCATGTACATTATTTCCCTAGCTCCTAACAAAGTCCCAGGGGGCTCAGAAAGAACGTGTGGGAGAGCAATTGTGTCACAACCACTTTTTCTGAAGAGCAGACAGAGAGGGTAGGGAAAGAGAATTCGCCCCCCTCATCCCTGTTCTCCCCCATCCCCACCCTCTTCTGTCCCCCAACCATGCCATGTATTAATTGTTGAGGTGGAAATATTTGCATCAAGTATTTGTTATCTGCTTCCAAAACGTTGCAAAATTACTACCTGTGATATTGATGCCTAGATTAGATTATTAGATTGTTTTATACTGCAGTTCTGGGATAAATGGTTATCATCAAAGTAATAAGCTGTAACAGGACTCATCCTGGAGTTTGAAATGCTTATTTTCTCAATTTTGTAGGAGTTTTATTTCTATTTCATCATTTCTTTTCTGTAAACCTGCTGAAATCACCCCATAAAGTTGAATCTTTTTCCTTTCAAATTCTCTCTGTGCATTTTAACAGTCATCTTTCTGGTCTCATTCCTGTTACCCCCAAGTCATAATTTTCCCTTCAACCTTCTTTAAAAACACTGTTGCTATCTAACCAGGAATGGCTGGTAAACGAGAGAAGAAGTACCCTTAGAGTTCTATAGGCCACAATATTTTTATTTTTATTTAAAATATGAAACAAGAAATGCAGTTTTAAAAAATCATGAACAGGAATTTACTTACATGGATTTATTCATGTTTCAAAGCTTACTAAGGTTCTGTATGAACAATGAAAACAAAAGAGAAAATCTATGAAATAATCAAGGCAAGATGTAAGAATTACCTTCACTAAGAGAGAAGAGTAGAAATGAAGAAAAGTTAGAGGCAATGAATACTGCATTAGTCAAATAGTACTAAGAGTTTCTGATTAATTGAAAATGGCAGTGAGAGGGAAATAAATTGAGAATAATACTAGATTTGACTTGAGGAAATGGAAAAGTTGCTAAGTCACATACTAAATTGAGGTCTTGGAAAGTCTAAAGATGATGAAATAGAATAATGAGCAAATATGTTGAATTGAAACAAGTCAGATCCTGGTTGTTTCATGTACTGTATAGAAACAATTCAAGCCATTACAACACAAATTCGAAAAGATAGCTGTCTTCAAATATGTCCCTAGTATAAACCACATGCTCTAATAGGTCCCCCCACAGTACTGTTTTCTTACCACATACCTATACAAATGAAATATAATTGCAGTAGGTTCCAGTTTGAAGAATCATCAAACAGTTGTGCATGAAGAGATGGTTCAATCATTTCTCCCATCCAAGTCCTAACCAGGCCTTGCTTAGCTTCCGAGATCAGACGAGATCGGGCACGTTCAGGGTGGAATGGCCGTAGACTCAATCATTTCTCAGTCTTTCAATTCTTTCCCCAGGACGGGAATGTAGTGCTTATTGATAATACAATTAAACAAACTCCCTGCCGTTGAGTCTATGCCCATGCACAGCGACTCCTCTGTGGGTGTTTGAGAGCATAATTATTTATGGGAGTAGAAAGATCAGCCTACTGTGAGCCACTGATGGTTTCAAATGGCAAATTTTATTGATGACAGCCCAACAGGTAGGAACTACACTACCAGAGCTCCCTGAAGCTATAATGAGAGAGGTTTATCTCGTATTCACTGGGTACCAGGATAATATGACAGAAATCTCCCTTTTCAGTGTTCTAAATACAGCTTTATTCCTCTGTTATCCTCTTTACACTTTTTACTCTTTATATGCTAGCATTTCTAATCCAAGATCTTGTCATATTCCAGCTTGTGAGGAATTCCTTCTTCTAAAATATACGTAGACAAATAATGAGGACAAAGGGGGGGGAGGCTACTGAATATGAGAGGACTTAGTTGTGCATTCACACTAATCTTCAACTCAAAGATGCATTCCCAAAGATGTAGCCAAAGTCACATACATATATACGTGAAGCCATAAAACAGACACACAAAATCACTATGACTCACACCACCAGAGAAGTCCCCGGCAGAAAACGTTTCTTGCTTTCTAAGAGAAAAGAGTGGAGATCATAGAGAAAGGAGGAGATGATGAAGATGAAGGCTGCATCAAGAGAATCTATATGAAGCATCTATTCTTTGAGCTCTTAGAAAATCAAGCAATAGTCTCCCATTACAGAAATAACACTTTTGTGCTGTATATAGAAGATTGATAAAACACATTCCTCAACATTTATCCATTGGAAGGGAGAGGACCAAGGACCCTGGTTACCTCTACGAATGGAATAAAAGATCAACATATTCATATCCCTGAGCATAAGCAAGGAATCCTGGTCACAGATTAGGTTAACCCTGGTGTTGCAAGCCAAAATCACTGATTTGAACCTATCGGCCCTCATAAAGGAAAAAAAAAATAAGTCAGTCTGCTTTTGTAAATATTTGCAGCCTCGGAAACCCAACAGAATAGTTCTACTTGATCCTACAAAGTTGCTCTGAGTTGAAATGTCTATGAATTCCATTTCTTCCATTTACTGGGATTGGGCATATTGGGACTTATATTCTCAGTCTGTGATCTATGCCCCCACCTACAGCTGTGGGGTAAGAATAAACTGCCATCCCCCACCCCTTACCTATCTGTAAGCAGTGTCAGAGAAGTATTCTCTTTCTTCTAGGCATTTTCCTACACTTACCCGAACCCTGCCTTGTTTTTGTGCTGAGATGCAGATGCTTCAGTCATACCTGAAGTTTCCAACCAGTTAACTCCTTCTCAGCCTAGTGAGCTACTCAGCCTGTGAGTATATTTATGCAAAAACCCACCTCCCCAGAGTTCCCTTTCAGTCAATTAAAATAGTGAGTCATATTTTCACTCGCTTAACCCCTCCTATGATGGATTTGGAATACTTGATTATCTCCCCTGGGTCTTAAATTAACTTTCACAAATAAAGTACAGATTTACTTGAGGACCAAGGGTGTGTGTGTGTGTGTGTGTGTGTGTGTGTGTGTATGAGAGAGAGAGGAGAGAGAGAGAGAGAGAGAGAGAGAGTTTATTCTACAGGTTCAGCAGACACTATTTATCCTTCATATCTACTTCAAAGGCCAAACATTTCCCAGATTCTTTCAGCAGAAACTTATGAGTCTTCATGGCACAAGTATTTTAAACTATCATTATAGAGTGTGTCTGGTTTATCTTAGAATTGATTTTAAAGAGGAAAGTTAGATACAGTAAAATCTATAGAGTTATCACTAAAACACACCATAAATCCACAGTCTGTGGGCTGAGCCCTGGTGGTGTAGTGGTTGAGTACAGGATTGCGGCCCACTGGCGTGGCAGTTCAAATCCAGCAGCAGCTTTCCAGGAGCAAGGCTGGGCCTCCCACTCCCACCAAAGGGCAATGATGCGCCCCCCCAAAAAAAATCCAGTCTGCCACTTGGACATTACTATTTTTTCTTATTGAATTAATCTCACTGGAATTATTCTTGTTTCCTAGATATGTAGAGAATATACTTACCAGACGCAAAGTACTGCAGTCATACACAACCCCATAACTTTATTCTAAGAATAAAGCATCCTAATTCCTCTCCTTATCTGAGAGGATCAGACCTGCTTATGATAAATTTTAGATAGGAATATGCATATATAGCAAGAGAAGAAAGTTTAAAATGTGATATTAAAATGTTTATGCAAATGATATATATCAAATAAGACTTAGCTAAATGAAGAACCATATTATGATTATGAAATAAAATAACCCAACATTGCAAAGGTTCTAATTTTCCTCAAATTGATCTATAAGCTTAATACATTTACTACGAATGTTTATGCAAAAATATTTTACAGACATAGCAAGCTTATCAATAATAATAAAATAGAGAGACAATGTCATACAAAAGCAAAATAATATTGAAAATAATTAAGTGGGAGGCATTATTTTACTTTGAGACTTATTGCACAGCTATAGCAAGACTGTGTGATACAGTAAAAGGACAAATCAGTGGATCAAAATAAAGAATCTGTAATAGAACCAAACAAATATTAGTCATTTACATTTTACAAAGATGCAAACATGATCCCTTTTCAGAACAGGATATAAAGAGGAAGAATAGATCTTAAAAAAATAGGGATAAATTAATTGATCACTTCTGGTAGAGGTAGAAAATCTCAACTCAAAACTCACAACATATACCCCAAAATGTACAAAATAGAAACTATACTACCCTTAAATTAAAATATGACTCTAAAAGTTTTAGAAAATCAATAATATAAAAATTTTTAGTCTAAGTCTAAGTGATGAATTATTAACCTTGATTCAGAAGACCTTAGTAAATAAATGAAAGGTGTGGCATTCATGTGCTTATGTTAATTTTATGAATGAAATATAGGGGTGGAGTCTAGCCTGTTAATCTGGAGACAGCCATTGAGTAGCCAATGAGGCCTCTCTGTGGGCATGGCTTTCTCCTGAGGCTTCTGGGAAATCTCGCGATATTTCCCTCGTGAAGATGAGAAGCTATCTTCCCCAGTTGTTGGCAGTTAGTCTCGATGATGATTAAACACAGACAACACAGGATGGCGGTGTCCTGGAGGCTGGAGTAGCTGGTGGAGAGACCACATGGCTTTGCCCTGATGGAGCCGGACCTCTGAGGCTGGGGCAGCCACATGGAGGCCTCGGCCAGCAATGAGTTACTTCTGCCACTACGGGATGCTGTTGATGGACCCTGAGCCCTGGGGAGACCCCTGTTGGTTCCGGGACTCTGCACCCACTGACTTGTGACTTCGTGAGTCAGAAGGAGACTTTATGGACTGATTTCAGGCATATGGGTTAATATCGGACTTGTGACTTTGAGCTGGACTGGGCTGGGATGTTTTCTCAATGTCCTGTTGCTCTTGAATTTATAGTCTCTATTTTGTATTTTGGGGTATATGGTGTGAGTTTTAAGTTAAGATTTTCCACCTCTACTAGAAGTGATCAATTAATTTATCCCTATTTTTTTAAGATCTAGTCTTCCTCTTTATATCCTGTTCTGAAAAGGGATCATGTTTGCATCTTTGTAAAATGTAAACGACTAATACTTGTTTGGTTCTATTAGAGATTCTTTATTTTGTTCCACTGATTTGTCCTTTTAGTGCATCACACAGTCTTACTATAGCTGTGCAATAAGTCTCAAAGTAAAATAATGCCTCCCACTTAATTATTTTCAATATTATTTTGTTTTGTATGACATTGTCTCTCTATATAATTATTATTGATAAGCTTGCTATGTCTGTAAAATATTTTTGCATAAACATTGGTAGTAAATGTATTAAGCTTATAAATTTATATCCTTATATCCATATGCATGTCTTTGAAATTTGTTCCTCTAGTCTACCTGCACTCACATAAAAGGATAAGCTACAGACTGGGAAAACATATTTGTGAATTAACACGGAACACAAGACAAGTTTCCAAAATATTTAAGGATCTCAAAAAAATCTATTTAGAAAATTTGAACTAGAGGAAAGAAGTGGGAGGCAAAGAACATTTACAGAGGTCTAAATACAGAAATGAACATAGATAAATATATTTATATATGATGATGGGGAAATAGATCCAGGTATAAATACTTATAGAGTTAGTATAAAGGCAGCAGAGGGACACTGGGTCTTCACTCAAATACTTTCTCAATGCAAGAACACTTTGTTCTATTGAATTGTCATCCCTTGATTCTCACCTTCACGACACAATCACTGGTCAAATGTGTGCACAAGCAAAAGTAGTGAAGAAAGCTGATGGTGCCCCGCTATCAAAGATATAGCATCTGGGATCTTACAGGTTTGAAAGTAAACAAGCGGCCATCTAACTCAGAAGCAACAAAGTCCACATGGAAGAAGCACACCAGCCTGTGTGACCATAAAACATCAAAGGGGTCAGGCATCACAGAACTAAAAATTTATATCATTATAAATGAGGAGGAATACAGATTAGGGACCCAAAGTCCTTCTGCAGGGGAAACAACACCCTGCTACAGAAGGAGCTTGGGGAGGAGATGAGCCAGTCAGATGAGAGTGTAGCAATGATTAAAGATGCAACTTACTTCTAGTTCTTAAGTATTTCCTCCCTCCTTCATGATCTGAAGTCTACCTTACAAATCTGGTTAGACCAGAAAATGTACACTGTACAGATAGGAACCAGAAACATGGGGAATTCAGGACATCTTATCACTTTAGGACCAGCAGTGAGAGTGGGGATACCGGGAGGGTGAAGGGAAAGCAGAACAGAAAGAGGAAACTAATTACAAGGATCTACATTTATCCTCTTCCCTGGGGTACCAACAACTGGGAAGTGGCTGTAAAGAGACACTGGACAGTGTACAATATGGTAAAATATTAATAATTTATAAATTATCAAAAGTTTATGAGGGAGGGCGAAGTTGGGAGGGAGTGGGAAAAGGAGATGCTAATACCAAGGGCTTAAGTAGAAAGAAAATGTTTTGAAAAGAATCATGGCGAGAAAGGCACAAATGCGCTTTGCCTGCAATGGATGGATGTACAGATTGTGATAAGAATCGTAGGAGCCCCAATACGACAATAAAAAAAAACAACAGTGGGAAAAACATGAAAAGGCATTCATTTGAGAGAAAATGTAAAAAAAAACAAAACAAATAAAAAACCCTAGATCCTAAAAGCTATCTTTGATCATTCAGAAAATTGAAACTAGATACTACTATAAATTGAACAAATATGAAAATCACAATAAACAGAGAAAATATTGAACTTATCAAAGACTTCAGTCCATTTAAGGCCACAATCTGTGCTTGGAAGCAGCCTTCAGAAAACCAAAAGACATTGCATTGGGCAAATCTGCTTTAGAATGCATCTTTAACGTGTTGAAAAACAAAGATACTGCTTTGAAAGCTCATATGCCTTATACAAGTCACAGTATTTTCAACTGCCTCAGATCCTTTGGAAAAATTGAGAATTTTAAATTATGGTGCTGCTAAAAAATATTAACTGTGGCATGGACTTTCAGAATATGGAACAAAACTTTGTTGAAAGCTATATGGCCCAAATATACTTTAGAAACCATGAATGATGGAGTCTTGTCTCATGTATTTTGCACATCAGAAAGTCCAGGCTCCAGAAAAAGTGCAGCGTGGCTGGCAAAGTACAGGATTAGCTAAGAAGAGACAGTGAAAGAACAGTGGTGCAAAAATTGACTCCAGCATGGTAATGGCTGTGAATATGGCTCAGAACCTGGCAGTCCTTTATTCTTCTGTGCATCAGGTTGCAATGAGTCATTTCTGACTGGTAGCAAATGGCAACAGATATATCCATCTTCAAGGCCTTTGCGTGGTGCAAACGGGCTCAGCTGATACCAAAAGAGTTCCTCACGTCCACCCAACATCAGAAGAAAGGCCTAGAGACCCAGTTAGAAAACTCATCCAAGAAGGCTCAGGAAACAAAGGTGCAGTGCTATGGAGTTGCTCCCAACTCAGTCAGAGAAAGCAGATCTGCTCCCGTAAGTTTCCAAGACGGTAACTCTTTATGCGAGTAGGATGTCTCATGTTCCTTCTGTGGAGCAAGTGATGGTTTCCAAAGGCTGACCTTATGGTGAGCAGGCCAATGTGGAACCCACCACTCCATCGGATCTCCTCAGTGAAAACCCTAATGCAGTCTTGTTGTACTCAGACTCATGGGGGGCTATGAGTCGGAATCAATTGGATGGCATCTACTGGTGAGACACCTACCAGTATGGCTAAAGTAAAAGCAAACAAATGGAAGACGTTGATCGCACCAACATTTTCCAAGGAAAGGATGTTAAGATTGGATCACTCGTTCATTATGTAGGAAGAGAAAATGAAAATAGGTGTCCATTTTCATAAAATGAACATACAACGCACTATATTACCCAACAATTGAAATGTTAGCCATTTATGCTCGAGAAATAAAAATGTATATAGAAACATTTACATGAATTACCATAGTAATTTTTAATTAAATACTGAAAAAAGGCTTGTGCTTATCAACTTTGTTTGCTTATTGTGATCAGGCCCACTAATGCATCTTTGAGAATATAACTTTTCTGTGCACTGAGTTGTTCTCCATTCTATTTTTTTTGGGGGGGGGCATCACTGCTCTCTGGTGGTGGGAGTAGGAGGCCCAGCCCCACGGCCGGAATTGAACCTCCGTCCCAGTGGGCCGCAGTCCTGTGTTCTCCATTCTTAAGGGTAGTTTGATCTTCATCAGCAAGTGTGTCAAGTTCTCCTTGCTTTCAACAAGCAAGTTTGCATCTTCTGCATATGAGTTTGTTAGTAAACTTTATTCCAATACTGATGCTGCATTTTAATCACATGGTCCAGTTTCTCAGATTATTTTCTGAGCAAACCGATTGAATAAACACTCTGAAAAGATGCTGCCATTATGTACACCTTCTGTGATTTTAAAACGAGCCACTATTCTCTTGTTCTGTTCAAATGCTAATCTCTTTGTCTGGACAGGTTCTGTGAGGTTGTCATAAAGCTTCTGAATTCCAATTACATTTTGTGTTTCTTTATTTTGTTGTTATAGGAGCAATATTCTTTGATGTATAATCCCTTCTGGGATCCCAGAGGAAATGATATTTTAAGTGAATTTGAACAATATAAAAATACATGGCAATTATAACTGTTAAATGATAATAGTTCCACACAGAAGAAAATAATATGATGTATGGGGGCTATTGAAATATAGGAAATGTTTGAAAGTATAATTTTATGCTTATAAATTTTAACAAGAGAACAGTATATGAGGGAAATTTTTACCCAAATTGTTTTTATGATTTCAGGTTTGAATCATATTTGGCCTTCAAATTCATGTAAGGAGTTTGCCTTTATGGTAAATGTTTACAATAAAAGATTTATAATAAGATAATCATTGTTACAAAATGACATTGGCTGCTCTAGTTAATGATCTTTGGAAACATTAAGAGTGAATCAAAGAAACAGGGTACAGAGATCAGGAGATAGACAGTATTGATTTGTATGTAGCCAGGGTGGTCAATAAGTTCACATGGAATGGGGTGGATAGAAATTTTTTTCTGACTTCCCATTATAGAACTGTGTAGAAATAATACCAGAACAGAATATTTGGTGCAATGGAGCCATGAGCTCTAAAACATCTGTGTAAACACCTACCTACAAAATGTGAATGTCTTATGTAATTATTTCATAAAAATCTGTTTTACCACTATGCAAAAGAGACATGTTATCCCACCATTAGTCCAAGTGAAAAGTTTACTTAAATCATCTCCACTGCAACCTCTTATCTCCAAGTAGCAAGTTAAAATTCCACATTTGAAGGTCTGATTAGATAATAACATTCATTGGGAAAGCAGATGGGAAAAGATGTTACAGTAGGATCTGGGTATATTGAAGTGAAAACCTAGAACAGTGATAAAAGCTATTTTTGAAACTCTCTACCCGGATGTCCTGCTGCTGTGGTTGCTGTTGTCAGGTATTGTTGAACCTGTTCAAATCACAGCCACCCTAAACACAACAGAAAGAAACAGGCTCACAATGCAAAGCTCTTTTACTTTCTTAGAGCTTATTGAAATTACCCTTACAATTTGACTCAAACCCAAAATGAAATGCATCAACTCAGAGAGACTCTAAAGGATGGGGTAGAATTGGACTCTGTAAGTTTCTGAGACTAATTATGTATGGGAGTAGAAAACATGTGAAAAGTAGAGGCTTAGGGTTTTAAACTGCTAACCTTGTGGATCGCAATTCAGTTTGTCACTCAGGTATCAGTGGAAGTTCAAAAATAATTACATGCTTTTTTCTAGGGCGTATGGTCCTTCTCTGAAGTCTGTGGACGGGTATCTATGAAGATGTTCTCTCTTTGCTAACTTTCTTAATATTATTGGGAGAAAATAATAAAAGTTGTATATATATATATATTTCCAGTGTATTGTTTGGTCAGAAAGAATTTAGGATTTCATTCATCTTTGGGTCCATGTTTGATTCTCCATTGCTTACCCACTGGCTCCAGAAACGTCTGGATTATTCAATTTTCAACTTTGTGGTGAAATTGTTGTTTTAGCACTAATCATTATTGAGAAAGAAGTAGCTGCAGTGAAAATTCCCCAATAGAATACCATTCTTTTTTTTTAATTTTTTTGGGGGGGCATCACTGCCCTCTAGTGGTGTGAGTAGGAGGCCCAGCCTTGCTGCTGGATTTGAACTTCCAAACCAGTGGGCTGCAGTCCTGTGCACAACCACTACGCCACTGGGGCTCAGCCCCTAGAATGCCATTCTTATCTAATGTTTTTTCCAAACAGGCAACAAAAATATTTATGTCCTATAAGTTTTTTAGTGTCAACATAGTCCATTTGTTTTTAATGTTCTATACAATTTAAATATTTAGAGCTCCTTTGTTTTTCTTGGTTTCTTAAGATTCTTAATAATAAAGCAAAAGAAAGCATATTCTAAAAACATGTCAATAATTATTAACTAAATAATTAATAATTGCAATATATGATATGCATTTTATATCACATGTCAATAATATATCCTATATCAAGGTCTATTCTTAAAGGGTAACTGCTATTACATGGAATATTTCCATTGCTGATGCTAATAAGACACAGCTTGTTTACAGTCTAATTCATCCAAAAAATCAGAAGTTTTAATTCAACAATCTTGTTTAATAAATTAATTATAATGACACTAATGTTTCCAAGGTAACATAATTCAGAAATCTATTATTATCTTTACTTCTATATTTTCTTTCACAGATTTTTCTATACTAACTGCAAATTTTATTAGTAATATATTCTAAATAAATTCCATTTCTGGTCACTCTATCAGTCATCACTTTCCTCATTTTACCTATCAGCATACTAGAGCTATTAAAGTATTGTTTTGTTGGTTTTTTTGCCTCACAAAAATCCACCCAAAATCTACTGCCTTTCTAATTAATTTGAACTCATGACTATACCAGTTAGAGTTTCCAAGATTATAAATCTTTATTCGACAAGAGGGCTTAATATATACATCTTTTAAAAAGCAGTTGGAGGATTTGAACTGCTTTTCTTAAATTTAGAAGTACAAAACTTAGCTGACAGTGCCACCAGGATTCATTTTACACAAATATTCTACCACTGAAATTATAATCAGTAAGCATCAATGAAATTAGTCACTCTGCTGCTTAAAACTCTTGATTGGGTTTTTTTTTTTTTATATTGGGAGTACATGAACAAACTCTTCCTAGAGTCAATGGAATCTTACATGATTTTCCCTCCTCTTTCTAGTTTTCCCTCAGAACAATCTCCCTGTTTCTGTTGCCTTTTTGAAAAATGCCATAAACCCATGGACATATGACTTTAATTAAGGGATTATACAATAAAAGGCAGATCGGTACATTGTGAACATGACAAAAAAAAGACATTGAGTGGTACAAAAAGGCAATAATGGGAAATGCTATTACATTCACAATTCTGCAATAGAAGTAATAATAAATAATGACTGACAAGTGAAGTACATACACAGACAATAAAACTGAACAGGTGAGGATGGAGGTTGAGAGTAAGCTGACAGTCATAGCAGGGAGCATTGAAAAATTCCTGGAAATTTTTTATTATATTTAAATTTGACTTTTGCCTGAATCTTTTTTTTAATTCCTCCTAAATCTCGACATACTTATTTTTATGTACAACAAATATATCCATGGATTCAGTAACACATGCAGAAAGTAAGAGCTTGACACACTAGCCATAATGAAGCATATTGAGGGCTTTATAGGAGTAAAAATCTCCATCTTTATCTTGAGGATTGGCTGGTGGTTTAAAACAGCAGAACTTCTGGATCACAGTCTAGAGTGTAACCAGTGGGCCACCAGGGCTCCTCTGAATGATGAAGAGAGTTCAAAAGTCTTTTAGGCAGTCATATGATAATCAAATAATGGTTTCTCCTCACCAAGCACAAAGAAGAGTAAAGAAAATCAGACTCAAAGAAACAAATACTACCCAGAAATAACGGACAGCATGAACCAAGACATCCATTATCTTAGAGCAGAAGAACAGAATATTGCCTGGCTGTCTCTATTGACTATTCTGATTAGATTTGCAGTCACAAACTGGTTCAGGGTATGGTGAAAGCAAAATGGAGAATAAAATTAAAATCTTAAAAAAGGGATATATTTGTTGGTTTGACAGGAACCAGTGAAACCCAGAACTATGACTCTTACACATTCTTCAAAGCTGAAAATGAGCCTCCCAACGAGGAGCATGTTTCAGTCATCCATAGACAGGTCGGTAAAGTGAACAATCATGCCCAAGACAAGCATACGCTTCAGAACCATTGACCAACGGAGACCAAAAGGGCGTCACTGGCCCCAAAACAATGTTGATAAGGGATAATCAGGGAAGAAAGAGAAGCAGCTGTAAACAACCACGAGAGGAACTAAAAGTAATACTGTCTCATTGAGAGAACTGCAGCTAGTGTCATGAAATATGTGCACAAACTGTTGAATGAAAGACTGAATAAGGTATTCTGAAAAGTTTCACCAAAGCTACAATAAAATATTCTAAAAAATTGTTCTAAGTATCTGAACTGGCAAGAAGAAATGGAGTAGGCAACTGTAAATGAAGTTATTGATGAATAAATGTTAAATAGCATACATAGATATTTAAAACACTGAGAAATTATGATGTAAGTGGAAATTATAGCTAATATTTAAATATCTATGAATAATTTTGAAAAGTATGAATACTCTTACAGAAATATGACCAATAAATATGACCTAAAAAATTCAAAACAATATTTTCAAGTGACTACAATATCTCCAAGGTGCAGAATAACATTGATTAAACACATAACTACACTCTACAGGTTTAATATTTCCTCCCCTTACAATTTTGGTATTAGTTTTACCTCATTAATCTAGTTAGACTTGCTTATGTTCATGTGTATAATTAAATGCATAAAATGTGTATAATTTCAATGCATAAAATCCAAGATGAATAGACCCTTCCGAACAGTGACAGCAGTAATTAATTATTCCCAGGGGGTTTTAGAGGAGGGGTAATAGGAAAGGAGGGGAGGGGCCACTGTTAGCAAAGATCACTTACAACTCAGTTAAGGGGAACAAATGAGAGAATTGTAGGTAGGCAGACACACTGGATGGTTTAAGATGTGGCAAAATATTAATAAGAATGATATATAATATAATAATAATGATTCCCGCTAGGGTGGGGAGAAGGGAAATTAAGATCACAGAGTTCAAGAAGAAATAAAATGTTTTGAAAATGATGGCATACAATTGCACAATTATGCTTGATCTAATTGAATTATGGCTTATTATAATATCTGCAAGAGCATGCAATAAAATGATTTTACAAAGATTTAATGTAACTCATAAGAGAAGGAAATACATTTCTCATTAATAATTTTAAATTGTTTACAGGTTGAGTGAAAACATTTTGATATATTTGTCTAAGTGAACTTTTTAAGATCACACACACAAAAATAAATTTAAAGTATTTTGTTGTATTTTCTAGAAATAAAAATAAATAAAATTGCAATAAATAAAATATAAGTCTATAACTCATTTTCCATACATATCAGAAGTGTTTCTGTTCTCTACCTATTCCATAATGAAGAGAATTGAATCAAATCATAAATGAAACCATTGGCAAATCTGTAAGTTCAAGGATACTTTTCTATCATGTTTTATAAATACCAGCTTCTCATTGAGATTTGGAAGCTGCTAGCACAGAATCTGAGACATACTAAAATTATTTGCCCCTTTGTTCAGAGAAATTTCACTTATCACACTTTCCATAGAAATTATCCACTTTAAAGATTAACTTCCAAATTTCTGTTTAGACAAAAGACGGCGAATACCACTTTGAATTTGCTTGGTCTTGATGCTATAGATGATAGGATTCATTAAGGGAGGAAAGAGGAAGTAGACATAACTCATGATAATGTGGACCACGTGTGGCACATTCTTCCCAAACCTGTGAATGAATGTCAGACCAATCACAGTAACATAGAAGATGAGAACACAGCCAATGTGGGACATACAGGTATTGAGAGCCTTGGCTCTCTCTTCACCGGAGGCAATCCCCATGACCGTCTTAAGAATTAGGACATAGGAAATTAGAATTATTAAAGCATCTAGGAAGAATGTTATGGAGACTAAAATCACAGGGTAGATTCTATTGAAGGTTATGTCAGCACAGGCCAGTTTCATGACTTCTTGGTGAAGACAAAAAGCATGATTGAGTATATGAGAATGACAATATGAAAATGAAAAGAGGCGCACAATTAAAGGCACGATGGATATAAAACCCCTCAGAAATATCCCCACTCCCAACTTAACCACCATAGTATTTGTGAGAACAGAAGTGTATCTTAAGGGATTGCAGATAGCAATAAAGCGGTCGTAGGCCATGGCAAGCAAAACACCTGATTCTACAATGGAAAGGGAGTGGATGAAGTAGGCTTGCATAAAGCAGGCCCCAGGATAGATCTTCCTGTAGTTCACCCATAATACGCCCATGACAGTGGGCATCGTGGTCAGGGTCACCACGAGGTCTGTGCCTGCCAGCATGGCCAGGAAATAGTACATGGGTTCATGGAGACCGTGGTCTTCTTTAATGAGGTAGAGGAGGGTGCTGTTTCCAAGGAGCACAGAGAAGTAGACAGTGAAGAAAGGAATGGAGATCCAGTGATGAGCTGCCTCGAGACCTGGGAATCCAGTCAACACAAAAGAAGCAGCACTAATATTGGACCACATGGTGGATCCCCAGGTAAAGACCATCTTTCTATAAGCTATGGTCCCAAGAGCCCAGCTTTGTTCAGTGTTAAGATAGCATATATTCCTCAATCATATTCTTCATATTCAGAGATACTCAAATCCTATCATAAGTATGGCTCCACAACTGTTTACCTGCAGAAGGACAGAAGTATAATCAGTTTTGCAGATACGAAATAATGCCCCAAGACTGTGAATCTTCTGGTATTGAACAAAATGAACAAACACACTGCCATCGAGTCAATGTTGAGTCAGTGATTCTCTACACCAAGTTAGAACTGCCTTTGTGGGATTTTGAGAATGCAACTCTTTACAGGAGTACAAAGCCTCATCTTTCTCCCTAAAGGCCCTGGCTGTTTGCAATTACTCACCTTGTGGATAGCAGCTCGACTGTAAGCCCTGTGCCACTGGGCTCCTTTCAGTATTAAAAGATACTTCACATTAAAAGGATATTTAAAGTATGATCCTCTCACAAGTATTATTGCATTCCACAAAACCATACGTATCATATATAGTCTTCAAGAAGAAGGGAAAATCGATTCAGGGAGATAGAGATTAAGAAATATATATTCTGAGTTTTCCAAGAGTTGAAATGAACTCCATGACACCCAACAGCAGTCATAACTAAGAACAACAGGATCCCAAGGCTAAAAAGAGCAGAAAAGTTATAATGTCCCAGATTCTTTTAAGAAAATAATTTCAAGATTATTTACTTGGCTTTCAGACTGAAAGAGACTTTATTAATTCAGAAACTCTGTCAGTTTCTTTCTGAAAATTACCTAGGTCTTTTCTGAAAGTCTGATAAAAACTTGGAAGACCAAAAGGGGTGTGTGATTTTACTATTTTAATGAACAAGAACACTTTCAGAAAAAGAGAGGCTGCATTTTCTTGCCCACATAGGCTTGGCTCAGGAAAATAGCTAGAGAATTTCGATGCTCTATAAATATGAAAAGATGGATATGTACCTTTGGCAATTAATGGAAAACTCAAGAAGCAACTTGTCAAGGACTCCAATATTTACCCAGAACAGATGTGTGACCCTTCTAATAACACAAGATATTTCCACAAATTTGAGGTCCACGATGGTTGTTTTTTCCAAGGGATGTGTCCATTCTGTACATGTGCTTATCTAGAAAACATATACATTATGCGGGAATGCATGCATACTTATAGAAGTATCACTGTTCTATATCAACTGGGAGTACTGGGATTATTTCCTTTACTGAGCATAGAATTTCTGAGCACATGCTACATGTCTCTTCACAGTGTTGACCAGCATTGTATAACTGGTGACATGGCAACACTGAAATATTAGCCAAAGTATTATTCACAAATGTCTTCAAATAGTTCTTGATGATGAAATATGAAAAACATAGATCTGAACCATACTAATGGTCTCATTTGGGGTATTCAATCAGGTGTATTTTAAGACAATGCCATTTTTCTAATAGGATGTAACAACTTACATTGCCCCCTGGAAATCACAAACACGTATATGCACATGTTTCCATAGGAATAGACCAATACTCTTGTCTGAGAGGTTAACTGGTTCCAAATTATACAAAAAAGACACAAAGCTGAGAGAACTTTTGTGAATGAGGGGAACATAAGAGGACAAGATATATCTGAAACTCAAGGAAATAGTATATTCAACATGAAGGTCACACAAGCGAATGCAGAGGAGGCAATGTGACTCCTTCTTGCTATCATTGACTATGTGCATGCACTCCTGTATCCAAACGGAACAGTGACACATGGTAGAGATTGTAGAGTGAGAGAGCCGGTGCTAGGCCCTCATGGTTTTTTTCCACAGCAAATCCGTTAACCAAAATGAAGGCCCTTCCAAAAATATAGTTTTTAAAGAAAATTCTACTTCAAAATATATTTTTATCTAATAAAGATGCTATAAAACATGTGACCAGAGGAATGAGCATAAGTACACAAAACTGAGTTCATGACACCCCTGTAGGACAGGGCAGAAATGTCACTGTAGCTTTCCAAGACAATAATTCTTTACTGGAAGAGAGAATCTCATTTTCCTCCTACAAAACTGTTGGTCGTTTTGAACTGCAGGTCTGATGTGTAAACACAAGGTCATGGAGCACACAAAGTCACATTCAATTCAGGGCATTCGCTGTGCACAAACATATACACAAAAACAGGCTATCCTACCTGAACTTTGATTCTACAGGCTCTTGGAAAATCTCCTTATCATCCTTCCATAATACTATCCAAAATCAAAAGAGAGGGAAGCCCTTCCATATTCTGTTTCTGGAACTCATCACAGTCTCATTCCAGGAACAGGGGCTTATTTCTGTCTTTATTTAAGGAGCCAGGCCAGATGTGTCTGTTTTGAGAATTGCCAAGAGACTCTGCTAGACTGCAAATGGAAGTTCAAAACCACTTCCCCAGAGTGTCAGTTTTGTGGCCAGCAGAGACCACATGACTTACTGTCTCTTTCCTTTTGCAAAGGAGAGCTAGTAGCTCAACCACTGGCTATTCAGGAGCTTTCCCAAGGATGGAAATTGGAAACATAAATGTCAGTTTTTTTGCTTGGTTACCAGATTCTTTGGCTTCAGGATTAGAATATGTGTGTGTGTCCTTTCAATTGTCTATCTCAAAGGCCAAAAGCATATCAATTACTTTCAGGAGTCTCATGTACCTTGCTTGTCCTTGGAGTCTATGGATTAAAACTGTTCATATGTCTTTCCTATTTCTATCAGTCTATCAATAAACATGACAATGAGGCTATTCAATTTCTTGTCTTAAACACTTTGTTCATATTTACATCATTGCTCACTTCATTCCATAATAGAGATAAACATCAGTCTTTCATCAAAGAGCACAAAGATCTAGCTGGAATCTGAAAGAAAGTATGTAGCATAAATTTCCAAACCACTCTCATTATTACATGAGTGTTATTCTGCTCGGGGAAATATGTTGAAGGTTCATCAGTGAGATAAGGGAAAACTATAGATGAAAGGGAGAAAATATTTTAGATTTTATCAGGTAGTATTTCTACACCAAAACAAAAATTGCAAAAAGAATTTGAGATAAAGCAAAGTCAAACAAAAATAATTTTATTGTAGATAAAAGGATATGCAAGAGAAGTCTGACATAAAATAAACCTGTGGTATTAGTTTCTTATCACTTACCATCTTACAACTTGTGGAATAAATGTTGTTTTTATGCTAAGACCAATTAAGCATGAAATATTGGAGTAATTAGAAGATATTGGTTACTTAAAGCTTCCTATGGATGAAGGCTGAGGAAAGAAGGAAAAGGATATGAGGAGAGTGGTGGGTTATTTCTATCAGGCACCATCAAAGCACTTCAGCTTCATGCTAACTCATAGCACAATGACGGATTCAACCATAATGACATGGAGAAGAGCCCTTGGGACTTTCACTTGCTAATGGAGCATGTCTCCAAATGAGCATAAACAGGGGGAAATAGCTTCTATACTTGGAGCTTGTAAATACTTGGAACGTACAAAATATAAATCTAGAGAGCTTGGGAATTGTCACAAGTGAAGAGAATGCATAAAGATCGATCTCCTAGGCATTAGTGAGTTGAGACGGACTGGTACCGGACATTTTACATTAGATAGTCATATGGTTTAATACTCCAGAAATAACAAAATCAGGAGGAATTGTACTATGTTAGTAGCCAAGGGACTGCCAGTTTCACAACAGAACAAGGAGACATTGCACGGTTTGAAATTTTAAAAAGGTGTGCATCAGAGTGAAATTCTGCCATATTTATTCAAGCTATAATCAGAGTAGTTGCTGATAAATATAAAGAATGGAGTTCAAATCAGTTCAGTATGGACCCCACGTCAGAGTTAAGAAAATAAGTATCATCATAACTGGACCAATATGTAATATCATGATAAGTGGAGAAAAGACTGAAGTTGTCAAAAATTTGTCTTGCTTAGGTCCATAATCAATAATCATAGAAATGACAGTCAAATGATTGAAAGGCATATTGCATCTAGCTAATCTGTTTGCATAAGACCTATTTAAAGGGCTGAACAAGAAGGATATTACTTTGACAACTAAGGTGCACCTGACCCAAGCCATGGTGTTTCCCATTGCTTCCTATGCATGTGAAAGCTGGACATGGAGTAAGGAAGAGCTAAGAAGAATCAAGGCATTTGAACTATGGTGCCGGATAAGAATATGAAAAGTGCTATGGGCTGCCAAATGAACAAACAAAGCTGTCTTGGAACAAGCACGGCCAAAATAGTTCTTAGAAGCAAGGATGGCAAGACAGTGTGTCACATACTTTGAACATGTTGTCAAGAGTGACGGTTCCCAAAAAGGACTGATCCCAGGCTTGGCAACGTAGAGGGGAGTGACAAAAGGAATATCCTTGACAAGATGAATTGGCAGAGTGGCTGCAATAATGTGCTCAATATAACAACTGTGAAGATGATGCAAGACCAGACTTTGCTTTATCCTTCTGTACATAGAATTTCTATGAGTGGATGCCAATTCAAAGACACCTAACAACAACATTCGTACAATAGCATACTGCATTGGAATTAGAATGAACAATTTTTTTTTCTTCTGAAATGGTATTATTACACATTATCCACATATCATCCAAGCCTATAGTTCGATCATTTTAAGAAGAGTTGTGCAATCACTACCATAATCAATTTTAATACATTTTCTTATTTCTGTTACTCATTATTATTAGCTTCCTCTTGCTCCCCAACCTCCCCTGTCCTGCCACCATGAAGCTATTAATCCAGTTACTGCTTATATAGATTATCCTGGATTTCACTTGCAAAAAAAACACCAAAATAATAGCAATAAACAGTTTTAAAAAGAAAAACCTCAATTGCAGAGATCTGCAGATTGCCTCCTATCTGGAGGATGGACATCGGGAGGAATGGACAGGAGGAGATGTAGGGCAGTGTGAGATATGACAAAACAACAATAATTTATAAAGTAATGAGGACTAGGGGCATGAGGGGAACAAGGATGGAGGGGGAAGGATGAGAAGCTGATACGAAGGGCCCAAGTGGAAAAGTAGATCTTTGGAGAACATTCATGAAAGCAGGCATGTGAAGGTGCTTGGCACAGTATATGTAACTATGTATTGTGAAAAGCGATGTATGAGTCCCCAATAAAATGATAAAAAAAAGAGAAAAACTTCAACCTAGGTGAAAGTAGAAAATATTAAAAGCTAGAACAAATTGAAAATGAGTGAAAAGACAGATCAAATGATAAGGTCTTGGATTCTAGAGTGAAAAGACAGATCAAATGATAAGGTCTTGGATTCTAAGTTAACTTCATTGGCAATAATTCACTTCTCAATGTACTCTGCCAGATAGCAAGCAATTCACATCCTTGGCTTATAGTTAGTGGGGATTCACCACAGGGATACATCATGTGTGCTTCCTCTTCATTTAAAAAAAAATGGAAACAATTTTGAATGGGTCTTAAGGGAGATCAAATGATAAGATTCTATATCTTAATCTACTATAGCTACCATGATCGACTTTACAATGTCCTTTCTTAACAAATCTTAGTCACATTCCTCAATGACGGTGACAGGGAATTCACTGAAGGATAAATCTACAAGTAGAAAATACAAATGGATTTGGGTCTTACATTATCATCCATAGCCTTCTGCAAATCAGATTTTCACAATGTAAGCACTGATACAATTCCCTCCTTTGGATTTTGATGATATTATTTACAACCCTTGGATCACATAGGTCAATGTGTGGGCATTGCAAATGGATTTGGGCCTTCCACTGTTGCCCACTAATTTTTGCAAGGAGATGAACGAGTTTTGTTAAATGTAAAAGAGACGAATATTTCTCCCAAGTTTATGATAAGCACAAGAAATAGACACAAACAAATACATGAAATATAATTCTGCATGTATATGGGTGAGATTTAAGTCAAGCTAATACATACATCTATGCACTATACAGGTTCATAATATGGTTTTTGAAATGGTCAAGGTTCTATTCTCTTTTCTGAGTGGTAATTATTTGAGATATTAGTTTGTATCATAGTCCTTGAAGTATGGACTTATGGTCTTTGAACATTTTACATAAATTTTGTTCAATGAAAATATTACATATTCTCATACTTATTAAAGACTTCTTTGTCCATGTCCACAGATATTTTCTGTTATTTTCTTCCTTATTGTACAAATAATTAAATGTATAACTGTATCTCATAACTTGTTTTGTGCGATGTCAGATAAGTCTGCATATTCAGTTTATATCTTTTATATACATCACACATAGGAGACTGTTAAAAATAGCAAGCAAAACTTTGCAAAGCAGCATGATGTTCATAAGAAAGTGATTTCAATCTGGAAGTGAAAATAAACCTCTGTGAATAAGAGACACACCATTGGGGCTGAGGCCCGGTGGCGTAGTAGTAGTAGTTGAGTGCGGGACTTCGGTCCACGGGCTTGGCTGTTCAAATCCAACAGGAGCAAGGCTGGGTAGCTCCCATGACCACCAGAGGGCAATGATTTCCCCCCCCCCCCACCAAAAAAAGAGACACGCCATTAAAGTGGCAGTGGCCACCAGAAAGAGCTGGTAGTTTCAAATATCTGAACTTTTGATTAGCAACCCACATCATAACCAATTATGTCACTAGGGCTCATGTTCCAGCCTTGATGCTCCTAATCTCATATATATTTCGAAAGTAAGAATATAGTATTTTTGCATAGGCATTCTAATTTATCTAGTTTACAAAGGATTTCAGTACTTCCATGGTTAAAGCCCATTATTGTTTCTTTCCATTTTTCCATGAAATTTGGAAAGCTCACTTGTATTTCTCATGAGAGATTGAGTCTCTTTCTCAACTGTTCACGTCAATGGGGGAAGGTAAGCCGAAGCACCAATACCAGTAATTAAAATAACTGTGGCTGGTCACGAGAGAGGTAACAACAGCTAATGTTGGTGAAATGCTTATTAAGTGTAGTGGCCTATTTTATTTATATTTAAAACTTGCAACAACTCATATGATCCCCATGATCATAATATAAAATGTAGAGATAAGACCTGAGGTATAATGGAGCTAAGTATTTTTTTCAACGCCAGAGCCAAATTAAAACAAAATTTGTGTGGCCGTCAAGTTAATTTCATATCATCATAACCCTAAAGGACAGAGTGAGACTGCCCTGTGAATTTTCAAGGTACAAATTTGTATGGGAGTGGAAAGCCTCGTGTCACTGCCGAGGACGGCTGCTTTCAAACTACAGAACTTTTGGCTGGCACCCTCATTCACCATCTGTTATGCCACTAGGGGTCAAAAATCCAGCATTCATGCTCTCATGCGTACTATTATGTCATTTTCTGTTGGAAAAGAGAACAAGATACCCTGTACTCAGATGGTTAGCATTGATTTCCCCATATTTTACTAAAGCTGATTAACAGTGGTCCTAATTCTTTCCCTATCTTCTTCTGTTGAGAAAGGGATGGAGGCTGTTGAGGTGGGTAAAGTGAACGAAGCCACATCTTTTACCCCCAGAGTTGCTTGTGTATTCAAACCATCAAGCAGCTAGATAATAGCTGCTGTATCATCAGAGCTTATTTAAAAGAGGGTAAAGGGCATGGGCACACTCTTGCTTTACAAAAAGGGATAGCTGTTTGCCTCCAGACAGACCAAAACACATGCCTCATTTGGGGAGCCTGGTCTGTGATTTAACACAGATAGCTCAGAGAAGTGCTTCCCAAACAAGGCTTTCAGTGCGGGTTCCTATCTGGTCCACTTTTGTTCTACAGCTGTAAACAATTCATCATGCTCCCAACAACAGATTTTAAGTCCACACTGGGACACAGGCACAGACCTTGGGGACTGTTGTTTAAAATTTTCAGATGTCTAACGCTAAGGGACCCAAGGAGGAAGAAAGGCAGGAGAGAAGGGCTGCTCTGGGAGTTTTTTGAGTGGCTACCACCAGAAATGGCCCCACGGGAGGGACTTCTACAATAAATATTCCTATAAGCCAGGCTCTTGTTCGGCCTCTGAAGAGATGGTATTATGTTCAAACTCTTGACAAGGCTAAAAACTCAACACTCATGACCATGCTACTGAAGGGCTGGAAAGAATCCAACTTCAGGTGAGTGAGCATATCTCCAGGCAGTCACTGCAGACAGACCCAGGGCAGGAGAGGAGCAAGGGAGTACCAGATCTCTTTCTCAGACAGAGAACAACCATAGTGGATCTGCCAAGGGGAGAGGAACAATATTACGAGTTATAAAATCTCCCTGACATTTCTAAAAGATGGCACCTTTAAATATTTTTCTCACAGGTAAAAAATGCCAGGGATAGAACTTTAGAAACATGAGACAAAGAGGAATTATGAAAGCAGATTGAAGGTAGGCAGACTCAGGTATAAAATTGTGCTTCTCCTTTTCGCTTTCCTCAAATCTGAACTTTCAGCCTGCCTGCTCGTTATTCTAACCTATTAAATGCCCATGGTCCTTTCTCACCAGAAGTCCAAATAAGCTCCCAGCATACACTCTCTTCTAAAAGCTTGAAGAGAGAGAATACTATAATCGCAAGATGGTCCAGAGAATTTCTGGAGTCGTCATGCTCTGATGACAGAGGTGGTAAGCCATATCCATATTAGCTAGTTTATAACCAGGGAGGAGTGTATCTGTGTATCAGAGACAGTGTTTTATAGAGTTATATGTCTCCAGAGGGGAGGAAGACTGATGGTGAAGTGCTTAGGTGATAAGTAGAACATAGGTTATTCAAATTCACTAGCCACTCTGAGGAAGAAAGATGGAACAAGCTGCTTCCCTAAGACCAGTCTTGCGAATCCTATTGCAGTAATTCTGCTCTGCCTTATGGGGCCACTCAGAGCTAGAATCGACTCAGTGGTCATGGGGTTTTGCTTTATATTCTTCGCATCTAAAAGGATACAACATATAGTTCAATGACGTTTATTGGATAATATTAATGTATATATCTCATACACACCCTTTAGCTCCTTCTGGGTGCTGGAGACAGATATTTAAGATGTATCAATTTAGCAGCCTTGATCATTTGAGAGGCTGGGATATAAGGTGGTCAGTCAATTTGTATATGCAGTCAATTAATGGTTCTGAAACTCCACGGACATTATGTTAGACATTGTGCCAAGAATCAAGGATTGATCATAGCTGTGTGGGAAGTGAAGTAGATAGAATAACAGCAGTATAGATTATAAGCTTGGTATATTCTAGAGAAATGGGGTGGTTTAGAGAGTAATGAACATTTATATTCTATATGTACATGTATGTAAATAAGAAAATATATGGAACATTAAACTCAAATGGACTTTCTCTGTGGCTGCATGTAGTCCTGAGTTTATGTGACAAGATTTGAGAGTTGGAAATTTGCTCATTAATAAAAATGTAAATACATCCTCAGGCGGAGCCACTGGTAGTTCATGAGTAACTGTAGAACACAAAGGCTAAGCCTAACACAAACATAGTTTTTCAGTCATAACAGAATAGAGATACAGAAAACCCTCCTGACTATTACTGAAGTCACCAGTACTTGAAGTCTTCCTAGTCCACAGTGGCTAAAAAGATATATGCCATTTGTTCAATGGGTCACTTCTACTTGTAACTCATATCCATATTTGTATCTTCAAATTGATAAAAATGGACACAGTCATTGGACTGATCTCATTAACAAAATAATGCTCTCAAATGCTTGTAATGAAATGCATTTTTATTACTGATTTTTAACTGCTATTATGAGATGTCAGACATTTTTTGTCTCATTTCATACCAGTAAATCTGGTATTGCAATGCTAGGTGATAGGAATTTACAGGTCTATCCACTTTGGAGATATACATAGGTGATTCTCAATGTCATTGTTATAGTATTACTCAAAATCTCTAGACCATCAATTAAATTGCTCCTACATCTGTATTAAGTATGGAATTCCCTAAAGCCGATTAACTTTATAGTACTTTATTTTGCTTACTTAAATATTTACAATCCTTAGTGAGTATATGTCTGTTCTTCCAATACTGCTTAGAGAGGTCTCACATGTGCCTGGACATCTTTGATTCCTAATACCTAGGAGACCTCGATACCAGCAGCCGAGATAAAGATCACCAGAAGTAAAAACTGTGATTTTTCCTCAATTGTACCAAAGTCAAAGGCAATGATTTTTTTCTTTAATTTGTCTTTATTTCTCAGTTCTACAAATATATTGATTATATCGGTCCTACATATGCTGACAGCTATATCGCTAAATATTGACCAATAGCTTTATGTCTCATTAACGCTGAATAATTGCTCATGCAGTGTATTTTACCATATCTAGGACTTTCCAAGGAATGATTGAGTTATCCAGCTTACTGCTGTCGGAAGTCAGAACAGATGGACAACTTATGAACAGGTAGCACACTCAAGAAGGACTTCTAAAGAAAGAGAGGATTATATTGCATTACCTGCATAAAAGAATTTTCTCTATGTACAGCCCACAATGTGGCTCAACACCACTGATTTGCCCTTCTTGCTGACTGGCTTCCCAGGCATGGAGAAGGCCCATCACTGGATTTCTATTCCATTACTGGTTGCCTACATGTCTATAATTTGTGGCAATGGCATTCTTCTTTTTCTCATCAAGGATGATCATAATCTTCATGAACCTATGTACTATTTCTTAGCTATGCTGGCAGGTACAGACCTCGGGGTGACTCTGATCACTATGCCCACGGTATTGGGGGTCCTGTGGTTAAATCACAGGGAGATTGGCCATGGAGCCTGCTTCTCTCAAGCCTACTTTATCCATACTCTTTCTATCGTGGAATCAGGTGTCTTGCTTGCCATGGCCTATGACCGTTTCATTGCCATCCGCAACCCTCTGAGATATACCTCTATCCTTACCAACACTCGTGTAATGACGATTGGAATGGGAGTATTGACAAGAGCTTCTCTGTCAATTATGCCAATAATTATTAGACTGCACTGGTTTCCTTACTGCCGGTCCCATGTCCTTTCACATGCTTTCTGTTTACATCAAGATGTTATCAAGCTAGCCTGTGCTGATATCACCTTCAACCGCCTCTACCCAGTTGTCGTTGTGTTTGCGATGGTGTTGCTGGACTTTCTCGTCATCTTTTTCTCTTACATTTTGATACTCAAGACTGTCATGGGCATTGCTTCCGGTGAAGAAAGGGCCAAGGCCCTAAACACTTGTGTCTCCCACATCTGCTGCATCCTCGTCTTCTATGTCACTGTAGTTGGGCTGACATTTATCCATAGATTTGGGAAGAATGCTCCTCATGTGGTCCACATCACAATGAGCTACGTCTACTTTCTTTTTCCACCCTTTATGAACCCTGTCATATATAGCATCAAAACCAAGCAGATACAGAGTGGCATAATTCGTTTGTTTTCTCTGTCTCATTCTAGAGCATGATCTCAAAACAATATGCTTTGAGAAAATTCTGAAAGCCTTAAAGACTGACAGCTTTGTTGATAAGAGCAGTCTAAAAGAAGGCATTTCATTGAAAATGAACTGTGCTTTCTCTTCTTATAGAGTCACAGTCTTGGAAATCCACAGGGGCAGTTCTGTCCTGTCCTACAGGGTCACTAGGAGTCAGCATGGAGTCAATGTCAGTGAGTGAGAATGAGTGAGTGATATATGCATATGCACATAAATGTATACACATATAATTAAATACAAATCTCAAATGCCTAACTGTTGTTTGTGGTTTCTTTGTATAAGTCACTTTGTTTGATGAATCTACAGACACTTCTGGCTTCTAGCATGGATCAACAGTATTAGAATCAAGACTTAATGTTTTTCCATATAATCAACATTTACATGTCCTGTTATACCTCCCTTCTGACAGGTACCTAGCTCTCTCACCTATATGGGTCTGGTTATTCTCTCTTGATAGAGTTGTACTCAGTGAAGCAATGAATCTTATTCTGTCTTCAAATCAATACGGTAACTCTGGGAAAGCTTATCCATCAGAAGTTGGTTCAGTTAAAAGTTTTGGTAAAATATAACTAAATAATTACAATAGTCTACTCCTGATCCAGATGGCCATTGCCTTAATGAGTTAGTCCCAGATATCAGAGAGGTAGTTGAGGTCCAATTTAGAACTATGCTATACATAAGCTTCGGTGAATATTACTGGTATACCTAATATCCCAGAGTTAAGAAAAATATAGCTCTATGTGTGGGATTTGGGGAGATCAGGAGAGGATAGAGTTGATGTTCATAACTGACAGATTGCTTTCCTGTGTCTCTAAGTATCGATCAAGTCTTGATAAAATTTTCTGCATGCAAGATAGGGGATATGGTTCTATGGTCAACGAAGAGTTACTACCCATGATTCGAATGACAGATTACCCAATTGAATCACACAAGGAGTTACAATATAAAGAGCTTCTGTTCCCTGAGGAATATTATGCGGACAATACAAGTGATACCTACCAATAGCATCTACTCTTAGTTATATATGGTGGGGGTGGGGTGGCTACAGAATTCCTAGGATTCAAAAAAAACATGGAGGAAATACATTTTAAAACATTTTAAGGACACTTTCCATGCTAGTAAATGATATGTCAGATCAGCCCAAGTCACTGTGCTCTACTTTTATTTTCTATCCACTCAACCTGACTGTGTCTACCAGCCATTCTTTTCTTTTTTTCCTCCTGTCACAGTTTTGAGTGTGTCTTCTTTTTGAGCGTAAGAACAGTATATCTTATCTGCTATCATGGAACATGGCATATAATTGATTCTTTTGAAATAAAATTATTTATTAAAATGAGTGAGAATTAAATTGATCACGTGTCTCTGTGTGCCTTTCTGTTCTTCTGTCCTTGTCTCTGTCTATATGTTGTCACTGTGTGTCACTGCACACAACAATGCCTGCTAATGTTTGAATAACCTAGGTTAGTGTGTCATCTAATAGCCTCAAAAATTAAAAGATGACAGTTCGTGATGTCAGAGCCAAGTCCTTCTTTGTGCTATTGAGAATATTTCAAGGGAGTCTTTGTCACAGCAAAATAATTATTTCTTAACTTTCCCTCTAGTCTCAGTAATAGCGGGTTGTGAAGTAGTAGCCTTTTGAGAAAAGGATTATAATAACCATGTACGATCTCTACAAATGTGCATATTTGATTGATATTTCCCAAAAGGTCTTCCCTCTGTTCTGGCTTTATCCTTCAGAGATGAGGTGAAAAACTTAGAAAAAGGTGTCCAAAAATTATAGCAAGAGCTCAAGTAGTAAGAAAATATTTTGAAAATGATGATGGCAACAAATGTGCTTGCCACAAGGAATGTATGTAGGGATTGTGATGAGTTGCATGAGCCCCAAATAAACTGATTTCTATTAAAAAGGTGTCATGAGGGAAAAAAAATAGATGGGATTTGTCACTCTAGGTAGACAACAGAAACAAATTCATAAGTATACATATGATTATCAGGGAGAGGTTCATATACAAGAGGATGGAACATTGAGAAAGAATCCCAACTCAGTCCAGTCCAAGTCCATAAGTCCAATAATAGTCCATATGCCCAATACCAATCCATTAGTCCTCTTCAGACTCACAAAGCACATGCAGTGATGCCAGGACAATCACAGGCCAGTGATTGCAGAGTCTTGTGTACCCAGTGGTGGTAGAAACATCTCAGTGCTGGTAGGGGTCTCCCTGTGGCCTCCCAAGCATCTCAGAACTGACAGGAGACTCCATGTGGCTTCTCCAGCCCCAGAGATCTGGTTCCATCAGGGTAAGCTCATGTGGCTTCTGCTCTGGCTGCTCCAGTCCCCAGGACTCAGAGTCTATATCATGCTGCCATGTTGCCTTGTTGGTAGACCATCTCCAAGAGACTGAGTTGATGGTCTCTCACCTCCCATTGGAAAATACCATGAGATTTCTGAGAATTCTCAGAATAAAATCATGCCCACACAGACGCCACATTGGGTATCCCCAGATTGACAGGTTAGACCCCACCCCTATACTCCCAGTGCTGGAATTGACACAGATCAGTGACTGCCACACAGAATAAGTGCAATTTCCTTTTATATTAAGTTGGATCTTATGAAATAGAAAAAAACTCAGGGATCTTTGTGACTCCACCTAAATAACTCAAGAGTAAGGACAATGTGGTTGGGAGCAACATTCCTAAAAGATAAAATAAAATGTCTCTGTCTGCTTCTCAAATATATGCTCCACTGTAGAACCAAGGTCAGAGTTCCAAAAAAGGAGATAACGCATTGGTCACCCTTCCATCTTCCACTCTAATCTGTATTTTTGATACCTTAATATTAAGTGTCAAACGAATTAGCTTCTTGGTAACAAGGCTAATGCCCAAACCCAGATACCAAATCCCCAAAGTCCCCAATGATAGAAATAAGCCTTGGGGAGAAGTTTATTAAATAGATCCTCTTTAAAACGTTACTTCTGGGTGTTCCACTAGGTGATATTGAAGTCAACTGTTGGACTCGGCTCAAAGTTACATCCATGGCAAACATAAGAAAAAGAAATCTGATGAACAGGTCAGTGAACAGCTCCACTCTGTCTAACCTTTGAAGTATCAATTTGGGTAGGGGGCATACCTACAAGCAGGGATTTAGAGAGCAGGTTTTCATAATTTGAAGACAGAAAAATGGCAGTAATAAAATTTTGAGAGACGTTGAAGCAAAGAAGTTATCCCAAACCAAATGTATTGCCACTGAGTTGATTCCAACTGAACGGCAATCCTTCAAGACAGAGAAGGACTTTCCATATGGTTTTCAATGCTGCATATCTTTGTGAGAATAGACTGTCACAACTTTCCTCTGCATGGCGATTAATGGGTTTGAATGAGCAACTGTTTAGTTAGCAACCAAGGTTTAACTACTGAGACATCAGGGCATTTCAAGATGTTCCACAGGTTCCCCAAAGTCTCTAGGTCTGCTTTCTGAGGTATCTTTTCCTAGTAGATTCTTGAAAGAAGAAAACACCTAAATCTCCTTGCCTTTTCCAACTCGGAGGACATGGTAGGGAAATGATAACATTGGAATTTATGGGGACATTAAAAAATATTTAAAAAGTAGTTCATTACTTTGTGGTAGATTATATTTTCTTTTTTGCTTCCTTCAACTGCTTGAAGATACTTCCATTCTTCCCCTATATGTTCTACCAGACATTTATTCCCCAGAAGCCAAAATCATCTTCAAGAAGGAAGACAACTCTGTAATAACTAGGGATACTAAAATATCTTAATAGAAAGACAACTTGTCAGACAGAATGGGCTTAGATAAAGATAGATGCAGACTTTGTGGATTTTGACTCTAGAAACTGTTGAAGTTGTTTCATATCTCCAGAAATTAGTACACAGTAGGCGACCAGTGCAAATACTATTAAGGTGAATGCAGGGGAGAATTTTATTTTCACTTATTTATATTGAGTTTTAGCTCCTGAATATTTTGAAGGCTTCTAACCTAGCTTAGGTATGAATGGTGGAGACTGTGATAGAAGAAGATGGTCATCATTTTCACTAAAGCAAGTTGTAACTCAAGTGAAAATTCTCCTGAATGTTACAAGCAGAAATCCCTTAACATCAATATCCATTAGCAAGAAAGCTAAAAATTTAAGATAGCTGTTAGTCAGTTGATAGCTGTGGACAAAAGCAATAATTATATGATAGTTCTTATCATGAGAACATAGTGATTAAATCCTGTCTAGTGAATATCATGTATCAGGATAAGTTGCATTATATGTTATACATTGTATAGACAGGTGAGTGAACAGAAGATACGAAAGAAAGTTGAAAATCAGAGTAGAAATGATTGACCCAGGAAAGGAAGAACTTGTAAAGTTGTTTCTTTAACAAGTACCTAGGTGATGGCTCCCATGAAAAGTCACTTAACAGAGAAAAAGACCAAGGATATCTTCTTGAGATCTCCAAGTTTGGGGAAGAAAACAACTACTTGAGGGAATTATTTATTTATCAATTAAGATCTCAAAAACTTCCCCGGCCTAGGGATCAATGAGGCAATCACCAATTTTCAAGGTCACGAGGCAAACCTTAGAATTATGGGTCACCCTTTCAAGTTATGAGATTGAGTATATGGCTGTCATCAACAAAAATTTCTCCAACAATCTTCACACACACACACAAAATCACCCAGATCCACAAAGTATGCCATAACTTAGAAAAAGGATAGTTAAACAGCATGATTAACCCAGTATGAATGAGGTTGGAAATGCTCACATATTCTAAAAGATGGTTATAATTTCTGGAATCCCTCTTGTTTAACTAATGTGGTCAAAGAAAATAGCAATTCTGCATTTTGACTTAGTAGGGATCCTAAAGATATTAAGTTTTAAAAACCAATGACAGTATGCAACATACACAAACTGTTGTTGTATGATGATAAGTAATTATGATTTCTAGCACTTTTGTCCCCTGTTGCCTCCCTAATGAGCTCCAGCAGGACAGGACATATAGCAATGTCTACAGTTGTAGAAATATATGAAAGAATTCCCCAAAATAATGAAAAATTGCATTTTTTGCTGACTTTTAAAAACTACTTGCACAACCCAGACTAACCTCTGCCAAAGAAAAATAGGTTTTATATTTTATTATTTCTTCTTTACTGAACACTACAAAGGCCGTTTTCCCTATAGCTAACTATATATGAGGCTCCACAACTCAGTCTCCAAGTGATCTGGTCTGTACTTACCGAAGGGATGACCTCTTTCTCCTTATTCTTCCCTCTTCTACCAGCCATCAATCAGAGCTCACTATCTAGTACACCCTATCACTGTCATCCACGGCCTCTTTAACCTCCGAAGATCTTTAACTTATCTAAATATCTTGGGGAAGAATTGGACAGATTCAATACATGGAATTTATATAACTCTCATCTGCCCATGTCAAACAGAATAAAACCCAAAACAAAATGCTCACTTACAAAGTTTGCTCTCACATAATAAATTTAGTCCTCTTGTGGCAAGACAAGGTTATTGTTGTTTGTTTGGTTTTCATTTTTCCACTAGAATAATATAGTTGGTGGAGAGTAGGCTGACTTATTGAAGATTGTATTATGCTTTATTTTTATGTCATCGTGTTTACCTTTGGCTGTGTCTGTCTTTTTAAACTCTGAGACATCAAACTAAGGTATCTATTCAGACACTATGATAAAAGACTACAAAATGAATCTGTAAAACAAATCGTCATAACCTCTTTTATATAGGCCTCATCTCTTTTTTTTGGCAGAGTGGTGGGGAGCAAACATTTAGAAGATAATAAAATCAGCCTCCAAGGACATAGTCTTTATACTAAAGTTTGCCGTGGTTAATTTCTACTTTGATTTGTTAGCACTGGTCAAAGCACTTGACTTCTAACTACTCAGCTATTTCAGTAAAGATTTATAGCCTTGAGAGCTGTAAGAGGAATTTTTACTGTGTTACAGATGGTCACCATGAGTGGGGTTGGGTAGTTTTTAAAAGAAAAATTGATTTATAAGAAGGTTTTCAACCACCATTGCCCTCTATAATCTTCTGAGGCAGCTAGACAACCAAGAAGGAGAAGCAGAAGGAGAAAGAGGAGATGGCATGGGAGGGACAGAACAGTAAACTGCAGAGAAGTTCCTCAAAAAAAGTGTTTCTTTTTTTCACTATTGCTAGGGAAATGACCAGTATTGGACAAATAAAAAAAAATCTTTGATGAAGAACCATATGCAATTGCAATAGTGTTTGGAATAACTTTGAACTCAAGTGGTGATCTACTAGGGGTACTAAATAACTTGCATGAAGAGTTCCATGATATTTAGATCATGGGACAGGTGCTGCGCTTTAAAAAGTTATGTATTGAAACAAAATTTCATAGATGCTTGAACAGCCCTTGCTCACTGGGCAACAGGCTTAGTGACTTGTGAGTTGCATTCTTGGCATGCCATTGATATTTGCCAGATGTAGAGAGGACGGGATCAGAGCACACAGTGATGGCAAATGTACAGCAGCAGTGGGCTGCTTGCAATGTCATTTTCTAATCTGACAAGAGGGCTGAAGCACATTTGGAGGTAGGAAATATTGTGAAATGTCATAAGGATATTGCTATGAGGACAGCTGAACCTATTTGAGACTATTAAAATGATAAGCCAGTCACTAATCTTCCGTCCACAAGGAAGTACCTCCCACCCAAACAATGCACATTTGTATTTTTGATTGAGAGGGGTAGCACATTTGGAGTTTGTTCTACCAGGTCAGACTATTAATCAAACTCTCTTTTTGGAGCTTCTAAAAAATATTTTTTTAACTGTGTAACCAAATAGGGCTGATTTGTGACAGACTGGAATAGATTGGGCCACTGCAACAATGTGCCTGTTCATGCAGCCTTCTTAGTGGGCCAGTTTTGGGGGAAAAAAACAAAACAGCATGCCTTTCTGGCCCCATGCACATTACCCCACCTGATCTCACTCCTTGCAACTCTGTTTTGTTTCTGTGAATGAAGGCAAATGTGAAAAGACAGTGGTTTGACTAAGTAGAAGAGGTGATGGAAACAACGAGGGAAGTTCTGTTACCCATCCAAACCAATGAGTTTGAAAAATGTTTCCAAGAATGGCATTGCAGATTTGACAAATGTACTTTGAAGGTGACAAGGTTGAGTCATAAAAAATATTGAAATGCACAGCTTTGGGGGAAAAATCCAATTTGGGGGTACCCCCTCGTATGTACATGAATGATTATAGTAGTGCTTCCCAGAAGGTCTCTCTGCAGTGTTTTCATACACAAAAGCACAAATGAGATTTAAATGTAATCTAGTTACCCTGACAGGACTCTGGGTAAGTTACTATCGTGTTGAAGATCAGTGTAAGTTGCTACAGTAGAACACACTTGACAGTATTCAAGCTGATCAGGTACCTTCAAACTGCACAGTAACTTTTTATAACTCTTGAAATATGTAACCTTATAAGGGCCAGTGTCAAGAGGTAGGCATTACGTCCACGTGAACCCACACACTCGGGAATACCATAGATGCTCACAATATGCTGACTTGATGACAGGGCAAGCTTCCCGTCGTTCACCGTTCTGAGAATAACTCTGCCAGCCTCTCTGGGATACTGAGGGATATGACTGTGATATGGGCATAGGAGAACCAGCTTTACATTCAGCTTCAGGCATCGTACAAGTTGAGGCACTCCTGGGTGCTTGTTAAGGGGAGCAGAGAACAAACCGATTGCCTACCAGAAAAGCCAAACATTCAGTACATCTTATGACGCAAGAGTCCCTATGAGGTGTGCGCTGCCTCTTCATATTTACACAAAGGGTTAGGAGATGTAAAGGTGAGTCCGTGGGTAAGATTAAAAATACTGCGTGAAGAGGATAGAACACATTTTAAGTGGCAACTTAATGGGCAGGGCAATATTGACCATGGGAGACAAAAGAGGGAGGGTTGGGAAGAGAGAGTGATTATTGGAAAAGAAACTCTGGGGTAGTTTATCTGTCACAAGGGTGATTAAAGTAAAAATAAAATAAAATAAAAAAGGAAAGTACACCTGTTCCTCTGAGACCCAACAACTCTAAGGATTTGCAATTCAGGAAAAAAAAATGGTTTCTTATCAGTGACTCATTCCTATCCAACATGCAGTGCTGGGAGAGTTGAGGGTTATCTGGGCCAGAAGCCCACAGGCTGTTAGCCACTCCCCAGTGTCTGGTACATTATCTCTTGGGAACATACTTTGTGGTCTCCAATCTTCTCTTCCCAAGCTGTCTGCACCCTTACACATCCCTGCAGTGAAGGCACAGGGAGAAACTTCTTCAGAAAGCATCCCCTCAAGTGTCTTTGTGGCTGAGAAGGAAAGTTTGCCACGTATACCTAGAGTACCTTGCAAGACATTTAAACACAGTACGGAAGACATTCGAGCACAAAACAGTATTGCGCTCTCACAACTCCCTTGCGATGAAGGACATAAATGGGAAGTGGGAAATGGGAGTTGGGATTCATGTCTTCAACCCCCTGGTGCAAGTCACTGTGGGTCCCCCCGCTGTCCTCACCTCTCCCTCTGGGGCAGCCCCTGCTGAAGCAACTGCTCTGCGGTGAACAACGCCTGCCACCTTGTGGCTTCTACCCCATCTACAGACTGCTCATGGAAAAAGACATTTGAAAAAATGGGCAAATACAAAGGTTAGGTATTACCACAGAGTGAACTAAAAAATAAGAAGCACAGCAGTGAACATGAACATAATTCTTTAAAATTTGTATCTTTGGGAGTATCTACCTTTCATGTTAAAAAATACTCAAGGTGTCAGGAATGTACAATGTGTGCTGATGGGCCAAGACGAAAACAGCAGCAGTAAAGGAAGACAAAGTTTACGTACATTCCCGTCCAAGCCCCCTCCCATTGAGTTCACTCTGACTCATGGCAACACCCTTGTCCAGGGGACTTTCTCACTGGGTGTCCCAGGCTGAAGCCTCTTCACAAACGCACAGCCACACCTCTCCCCTAAAGAGTAGCTTTGGATTCAAACCACCAACCTCTGGGTGTCACTGTAACTACTGTGCCATCAGAGTCCTTAAGAGGAAGTTCAAGCAACTGCACTGTCCGACCAAACGCAGATCCCCAGAGGCCTCATGCTTCGAGCTGTCACTGTGCTCTCTCAGAGGAGGAACCCGGGTTGCTCTCTGGTCTGCTATGTCCAAGGTCCAAAATTCAAAGTCATCAGCCAACTCTGAGGGAGACAGATGGGGCTCTCTTTGACCACGAACAGTTAGCTTCTCAGATACTTACAGGGGCGGTTCTGTCCTGTCTAACTGGCTAGCTCTGAGACAGCTTTGGTTCATTGAGAGTGAGACTTCCAGTGTGGACATCCCACAGAGATCATTTTACCCTATGATAGAGGGTATGCTAAGTCAGAATTGACTCACATGCATCTCTGTGGGCTTTTGGGGGGTTTTGTGCTATATTATGCATTGAAATTTAGTGGTGGAAAGCCTCTATTCGGCTTCACTCATTTATTTTTTTCATTATTTAATAAAAAGCACCTACATGTCAATGCATTGTTAACATATCTGATTCAATGATCCTCAGTACCTAGAGGCCTTGATATGTTAGTAAAGGGTTCCTAGTTGTGCATCATATTAGCATGATAAGATTATTAACCAAAAGGCATGTTTAAACTAACAGTCATGACTGTGAAGATTCAGAGCCTTGGAAACAGTTTTATGTTATAATAAAGCATTTCAGTGACTCTAAATCAAGTTACTGACAGTGGGGTTTTGGTGTTGGCCAGTATCAGCACATGGTGAGGACACACTGGTACCTGGGTTCCCTGCTGCTACGAAGCTTATATATTTTAACAGTGCAGGCAGAGAAAATACAAGCATATATACACCCCCATCTTTTATCTAGTTGCTTTGACAGAAACAAATGATAACATCGACTGTTATAGCAAGGTCCCTGGATGGAGCAGATAGCTTGTAACTGCTCGTTAAGCTAAACGTTGACAGTTTGAATCCACCCAGCAGCTCTGTGAAAGAAGGACATGGTGAATTCCTCTTTGCAAAGATTCCAAATCCAAACCACACTCACTGCTTTCAAGTCAATGCCGCTCATAGTGGCCCTTCAGGACAGGGTCAAACTGTCCCTGTGGGTTTTCAAGACTGTAACTTTTTATGGGATCAGAAAGGTCCGAGAAAAACCTGTGATACATTTTCTTTAACCCATGAGTCCACGATGAGCCAGAATTGACTCAAGGGTGGCAGGTTTGAGCATGAGAATATTTCATTACAGAAAGTAGTATATTCTCAATAGTTGCTAGGACCACTGAATGTATAGTGGTTTATGGGTTGGGCTACTGACCAAACCATTAGCAGTTTGAACCCACCATGAACTCCAATGGACGAACTTAAGGTTTTCTGCTACTATAAAAATTTGCAGCATAGGACTCCAAATTTTTTGGCCTACTGCCACTTTTCAGAAAAAACAAACAAAAAAATCAATTATTTAGTGCCCCCATGGCAATTAAAAAAGGGTAGCAGTATCCCTTCAGGGTTTGCCTGAGTGTATCCATGATGGACACAGCACTGAGGGTGACATAATCTTGAGTTGTGTCCTATCATTCATGCCCTGCTGTCTGAGTCAGAAGGCCCTGGGTCAATCTTGGAAACTCTTCCAACATAAAGTGTGAGTGAGTCAAGCTCCTCATGAACAGTCTATTGTTATTTGGAGGTCAGTTAAAAATTAAAGCCTCAAATATAGAAGGAAATAATGTTTTAAATGTAGGATAATATGTTTCACAGATATATAATAGTCATATCACCCATTATCAGCAGCAGGTTAGCCCAGTACTTTCCTCATTTGTAAGGCCAAGATTTCCTGTCAGAACCAACCCACTGAATTCTGGACATGCTGAAAAAGTAAATGCACAGTGGTTTATGTCAATTCAGAAAAATAATAATTTTCTGATATTTTTCATGAGATTTTTCTTCATCATTCCTTCAAATATTGTCTTTTCATCCATCCCACTACTGTGGAGTTGATTCCAATTCAAAACAATCCTTTAGGGTAAAGTAGAAATGCTTCATTGGGTCTCTGAAATTATAAATTTTTATAGAAATAGACAGCCTCTTCTCTCTTCCTTTATGTTATCTTAATCATGCATTAACATGAACATATTTTGTTGGAGGAGGTGACGCTGGTAGAGGATGAATAGCATGCCTGATGATATTTACCCAAATGATCTAACTTTTATTCTCAATATCCCATGAACTTCTGCTTCTTCATGCCATCTTCCAAGAAGATAGTCATTGTTAGAAAAATTCCATGGCTTCCACAATACTCTGAAGAATGTATATATCCCTTTCTCTCTCCCAAGCTAAGGCACTATTTCACAAGTATCTATTAAGGGGGTATCCCCGGTTTAATTTCTTAAAAAGCATATTATCTTTGCATTTTCCCCACTTGGTTGCAAATGCCTTCATCTCTGCTTCTCCAAGACCATGTCCTTAAAGATTTAGGACATGCCTTACTAATCCAGCATTCTCAGTGCCTATCATGTAAATACTCAATATGGTTGAAACTATGAAGAGGAGCACTAGCAATTGCAATGAAAAATTAACTCGCTTACAGAGTAGGGTCAATTAATATTAGTCTCTACAACTAAACTGGCGTCCCCAAGGCAGAATTTGTGTCTTGTGAGATAATCTGAAATCCTGCAAAAGAAGAGGAAAAAAAATATCAACCTTCTCTACTAAAATAAAACAAAAAAAGTCACGGCCTTCAAGTCAATTCTGACCCCTACTGGCCTGATAGGACAGGGTAGAACTGCCCCTGTGGGTTTCCATGATGTAACTTTTTACTAGAGTGCCCTGTCTTTCGCCCATGGAGCACCTGGTATAGGTTTACCTGTGTCTTGGTGTGTGTGTGTGTGTGTGTGGTGTGTGTGTGTGTGTGTGTGTGTGTGTGTGTGTGTGTGTGTGGAGAGAGAGAGAGAGAGAGAGAGGAAGAGAATCTTTATTCCTGGAAGTTTTCAGAACTGCCTGGGAAGTACAGAGAACAAGTAAACAAAAAACAATAGTTTGGTCCTGAGAAACTAGATATACTTTCTTGCCTTGAGTGGGTAGGGAGTTGGGATGGAAAGGAGGGGGGACAGAGCAGGGGAACCTGTTCTGAATTTGAATCCATTCTTGGGGTGAAATTTCCCCTTGGTAGTCATACTGGGAGCCCACAGCACACATTTAGTGAACTAGATTCCAATTCTGGATAGAAAGTTGCTTATATATAACATACTGTGTACCTAAAGAAGCAGGCAGGCTTATAGCTACCCCTGCATCTTTCCCATGGGCTTTTCCACATTCTCCTTGTGACACGTTGAGAGGGTATGCTCGCATGTGCTCCCATAGCAAAACAGTGATTTCAGTTGTGTTTTCTTATACATACTGAGCCAGGTGCAAAGAGATACTTTCTCCCTCATCCTCTGCTTCTCCTTCTCCTTATCCCTCTCTCTCTCTCTTGAGCTCTCTCTCATCTTAGTCCCAACCTGACTGTATGCTTGTGCATTGCAAGTTTTAATAATGACTCATATATTCATATATAGGACCTAGATGACTTACTCAAATACTTTAATGCTTACACTTCACCAACCATCACATCACCACATTTACTTCACATTATATTTACATAACACCATTTTGACTCCACTCTATATATTCATAATTCCAACATTATCCAAAGGAACCAAGATGAGATCAAAGGTCATTCCTGAGTTGCTGTCCTCCAATGATGCACCCTCTCTAAGAAGTCTTAAGGAATGGATTCTGTTTCCATTCTGTTTTGAAAGCTCTTGTTGTTTTCAACAAGTACACTCTACTTACTTTTAAAACTTTATGCAAGCAAAAAGATATCATACTTACCTGCATCAGAGATACCCCACACAGATTTTTGCTTTTGCCCCTCATCCCCACAAAGACTAGGCATACAGCAGATTTAGGATGGATAAAAATTATTAAAATGTTTAACATAATTTTAGTCAACATCAAAAGAGGGTCTTTTTTGTTATCTCAACAAATTATATCATGTATGGAAGTAAAGAAGCAAAAAAGAATGAGGAGTTTGGGCTTTTTTGTTTAATTTTTAACTGACCATTGCTTGAGTTATTATTACCATTATACATATGTTACTAAGTATAGTAATGAACACATGTTGTAAGTTTCAGATCAATTAGCAAGTTATTCATTAAAACATATTGGACAGTGTACAGTATGAAAACAATAACAATTCGTAAATTATTAAGAGTTCAAGGGGAAGTGGGGGAGGACAGGGAGCTGATACTGGGGTCCTGGATGGAGGATATTTTGAGAGTAATGATGGCAACAAGTGTGTAAATGTGGCCTGCATACAACTGATGTATGTATGGATTGTGATGGGAGTTGTATGAGCCCCCAATAAAATGATTCATTAAAAAAAGGAGGGAGGGAGAAGGAGGCACTTATACCAAAGGCCCAAGTGGAAAACTTTTCAAAATGAATATGGTAATATGTGTACAGATGTGCTTGATACAAATGGGGCATTGAATGTTATAAGAGCTATAAGAGCCCCTAATAAAATAATTGGGGACAAAAAACATATTGCATACCTATGTGAAAAGCTAGTAAATATCCTCGTCCAGTTCCAAAGATAAAAAGAATATCTGTCTTCCATACAGAGTTTAAGTCTTTTGTTCATATGGTTAACAAAGTACTATATACAATTATAATAATGTCACACTGGCCTTAAAATACAGTCCTTAAAATTTACACAATGTTTGATATTTCATTTAAGCTTTTGATATCCTTATTCCTACCTACTTTACTGTCTTACCCAAATGTTGGATTTTATGTATGAGTATTAACAAACTTCATTGTAGTTAAATACATTTTGAAACTTCTTCATTTTTTAAGGCCATGCTATGACACACCTTTTCCTGGGAAAACCCATCACATACTGAATTCTTATCTAGTTTTCCTAGCTTACACAGTTCAGATGATTTCTCGGATCCTCCATATCAAAGTGTTGATTCCACCCATACTCACAGAGATTTCTATCTTCGTCTATTTTTCCCACATCTTCTAATTTATGTGTTAAATATCTTAAAGAGATAACAAGTGTTACTGCTGATATTTAATAATAGTAATTTTTTTTTTGGTTTTGGGGGCATCACTGCTCTCCCGTGGTGGAAGTAGGAGGCCCAGCCCCACTGCTGGAATTGAACCTCCGTCCCGGTGGGCCGCAGTCCCACGCACAACCACTATGCCACCGGGGCTCAGCCCAATAATAGTAATCTTTTAAGAGCATTCTACCTCTAACTATACTTTCTGTAGTTAGGCTATGTTCTCAATGAATATTTCATTGCATTAATAATAAATGAATCCCTGTGACCAAATATCCAGGGTATTCCTCCCCCTTTCTACTATCTTTTCCTCTATTTATAAAAGGATATTTGCACAGGCATGTGAAAATGAAATATCTTGTTCAAGCATTTGTGCTTAAGCACAGCTCATTTGAATATTTTCTACTTATAAAAACCAGAGGATGCCATCAAATATTCATGTAAAAGCTTGGCAAATGTTAAATCAAGATAAAAACTAATTATCACAAACACGTAAAATGAAGAGCTAAGCACTGACTGAAAATCAACAATCCTTATGTCAGGTTGTTTATCTCCTCTGCTGCTATATTGCCATAATATTGTAATTAAGTTTGTGCTTCATAAATGAAATGCTCTGCTTCTTTCTTAGTTTCTCCTTTCCAGAGAAATTCCAGAGCACATCCTTTTCAGAAGGAAGAACCCCAGCTCTGTCATTGAATTTCTAAAACTACTTCTTTCAACTGTATCCCTCCCCATGTGCTTTTTATCACCCTGAAGCCAGCAAGCAGAAGGTTCAACCCAAGAGTTCAGATACAACCGGTCAGGAGGGTGAGTATTATCTTCCTTTTTTAAATGTGTGACATTGCCCACTAAGTGACATTGACCATTAAGTCAACCTTTATCATTAAAATAAAGCAAGCAAACATGGAAGACATAAATCATTTCGGTTCACATGTGTTTTATATTTTAAAGCTAATGTGTGACGTTGCCCACTAAGTGACATTGACCATTAAGTCAACCTTTATCATTAAAATAAAGCAAGCAAACATGGAAGACATAAATCATTTCGGTTCATGTGTTTTATATTTTAAAGCAGATACCAAAAAATGACATTGTGTGAGATATGTTGTGACAGGAATATGTATAACATGCAATAGTAATATACACCAAAGATAGCCAATCTTAACATGAGGAATTCAATAGCACTTTCCGAAGAAGAAACTGTCTAAGCTAAAAGAGGTGTGATGTCTGACATGAAACAGGTATATGAATAGGGGTTGGGTAGACAAAGATTAAGATAAATATGTTCCAGGAAAAATAGTTTTAATTCTAAAAAGAATTAAAATACAAGTGTTTGGGTGTAAAAATAAAAAATAGAGAAACTGGGAAAAACTCTGTTGACACAAAACATGAAGGACAGAGTGAGGCTAGATTAGAATAGAGAATTAAAAAGGAGGCTAAGATCTGGCAGGTTTGCATGACATCTTAAGCCATTTTTCTTCATGTCATGTTTGATCTTAGAAATGCCTCTGTTGTTACAGAAGAGTTAACAAATTAAAAATATAATTAGAGGCTGCTTTAAAGACCGAGGAAGACACTCTGTTACCTCAATTGCAACAGAATCGGTGAAGACGACAAGCAGATAGAAGAAGCATTTATTAGATGGAATTCTAAGCCTAGTCAATTCATTGACTGGATACAGGGCAGAATTGTTATGTAGAGACAAATATGAAACTTAATTTTTTTTTATCCTATATCAAAACCTCCTACCATGGAGTCCTTTCTAATTCAGCAACCCTGCAGAGCAAGGCAAAGCTGCTGCCATTGGTTTCTGAGACTGTGACTCTGTAGGAGTGGAGTGTAGGAGTCCTCTTTTCCCACAGAGTGTCTGGTCGTTTCAAATTGCTGACCGTGGAGGTAGGCACCCAATGCATAACCCACTGTGACAAGAGAGATAGTGAAAAGACAGAAAGAAAGAGAAGTCTGCTGAGGAAGAGATGATAAGCGAAAGTTTCCGTGTGCTTCTGAGATAACCGTGAAGCTTCTCAGTTGTTCATGCTGTTACATGTACACAAATAAGAAATAGAAAGTGTTGTCATTATACTTATGTGCTATTTGCCAGACTTAGATGGTAAATATAATCATAAGAATGGATAACATATCTTGGGGGGAAATATAGGACAAAGCCAGAAAATAGACCAGAATGAGAATACTTATATTTAGGGTTTGAACAAAGAAGAGAACCCAGCAAAGGAGACAGCAAAAAAACAGAAATATAGAAAAATATACTTTCCATAAGTTAACCATGGTGGGATGATTGAGAATAGTGGAACAGATGATATTAAAAATGAGGATGATTGTGATGCTGTTTATGATATTGTCAATGCTAATTAAACTGAATAATAAGTAACCAGAAATATCCATTTATTTTCAGCTCAGTCCCTAAGCAATGACAGGCCAATTTCCCTTCAGTCATCAGTCCATGCACCTATACAACGCCACTTGGTTTAGTCCTATGTTCTATCTTACTGGTTTGCCTGGATTTGAAGCCATTGAACATTGGATTTTCATCCCATTTTTCTTTATGTACCTGGTGGCTATCTCAGGCAATTGTTTCATTCTGATAATTATTAAGACAAACCCTCACCTGCATACACCCATGTACTATCTTCTGTCCTTGCTGGCTCTCACTGACCTGGGACTCTCGGTGTCTACCCTGCCCACCACTGTGGGGATATTTTGGTTCAAATACCATGGAATCTACTTCGAGGCCTGCCAAATCCAGATGTTCTGCATCCACTCATTTTCCTTCATGGAATCTTCAGTGCTCCTTGTCATGTCCTTTGACCGTTTTGTGGCCATCTGCCATCCATTAAGATATTCGGTCATCATCACAGGGCAGCGAGTGGTGAGAGTCGGCCTGGTCGTCATCCTCCGGGGTCCTGTGGTCCTTATCCCGATTGTCCTCCTGCTAAAAGCATTTCCCTACTGTGGCTCCCGAGTCCTTTCTCACTCCTATTGCTTACATCAGGAAGTAATCCATCTCGCTTGCACAGATACGACGTTCAATAATCTCTATGGACTCACACTGGTGGTGTTCACTGTAATGCTGGACTTGGTACTCATTGCACTGTCTTATGGGCTTATCCTGAACACGGTGGCAGGACTGGCCTCTCGAGAGGAACGGCTTCGGGCTTTCCAAACATGTACCTCACACCTCTGTGCAGTGCTGGTCTTCTTTGTGCCCATGATGGGGCTGTCCCTGGTACACCGCTTTGGGAAGAATGCCCCACCTGTGATCCACCTCCTCATGGCCTATGTCTACCTATTTGTGCCTCCCATGCTCAATCCAATCATATACAGTATTAAGACCAAGGAGATCCGCCGTGCCATCTTGAAGTACCTACACCTTACAAAGGGCAATGCTGCATCCTGGGACTGAAAATTATGGTAGGTGCCCAAAAGAAGACCAAGAATTTATAGGATTGTAAATTATAACACCTTGTGTATCTCTCCAAGATTTCCCCAATCTCCCAAATGTTATGTACATTAGGCTCTTTCTTGAATTATGATATAGGATGGCTTTGTGTTTAAGAGGACTTCTCTAAATCATAATGTCTCCATCATTTATGGGACTTGGCATCATTAAAAATTGCCTAGAAAAATACTCTGTTGACATCAATGTCACAAAATTACAAAAACATAACATTATATTAAAATCTCTATTGGAATAATAAACTAAAATCATGCAAAGTAGATTTTAGAATAGAGTGCATCCATATCAATTACTATGACCCCTCTCAGGAAATATAACTCAGTTCATAGCTACTTGCTGCTAGCTGGCAACGTATTTTCTCTTACTTTTCTAACCTGTGAACGCATCTCTCCTTTATCTGAGAAACATCAAGACAATTACAACCTCATTCAAGGGTTGGCTCAAGGGACACTCCAGCTTTTTCTGAGGTTTTGCTAGATGTCTATGATGGTCCTAAAACCACTTCTCCTTAATTTCACTTTGCTGATGGATTCCTGAATTCCTAGTATAGTATTAAACTGGAGTCAATGCTATACTCATGATAGATTTAACAAGGGCATGACATTTGACAATGGTTGAACCAAGGGAACTACCACAAAAATTATTTAAATCAAAATCTTGTACATCAAGAAACTTGGAGACTGGCAATAGGGTTCAACTTACCTTTACTTTCCTGGATCCAATTCATCTTGGAGTCTTAGCATTAAAACAACTTCCTCAAAGGCATTTTCACTGAAAAACCTGCTTTTTAATACCGGGTTAGATGATCTGTCTGCTCCCAACTGCAGTCTTCATTGTAGTATTTGCTGTATGTTATGCAATGTTTGTTTGTCGGGAGGGTGTTGTTGCTTTGTTTTTGTTTTCCAGAATATATCACTAAAATACTTCTCCAACTAGTGGTTGACACATACGAGATACTTAACAAATAAACATTAAACGATTTCATGAATATATGAATAAGCTAAGTAAGTTCTAAAATGAAGAACTTTTCTTGCCCGGGAAAGATGTCCATTTCCTGTCTAAGAAGCGCATAAGGAGTTTCTTCATATTTTCCTACTTGGATACACTCAGTTCTTCTTAGCTCTCCTCTTAACTGAACTTTAGGCTAAAATACTGAGCACTCTTGCATGGAAGCCACCCATCCCTCTAACCTAAAACTCAACAGATGGCACGTCAATTTTGACTAATTAATTCAAAACTCTGTTCTACCCTGGGATCTTGAAGATGCAGAGGTCCTCTGCGACTACGCATGACAAGATTTTCCTGATTCTGTGGCTCAGCAACCCAAGCTTCTTCCTTTCTTTCTTTAGTCAATACATAATCTCAGGAGATTTTAAAAGGTAACCTACAAAAGGTCGATAGATCTCTGACTGATCCACATTGACCTTTATTCCCGTGTGCTTGGACAAAATGAGAGAAGAGGTAGTGGTGGTGGGGTGATCAAGAGTATATACTGGCCTAACAAGATTTATTACAGTTTTTACTTTACCTCATTAGTCTCATTAGACCTCCATATGTTCATTGGTATAATTGAGCTCATTTGGTGCATCAAAGACAAGATAGCTATCCCTTCAGAAACAGTATGAGAAGTAATGATTTCCAGATGGTACTGGAAGAGAGTGTGGTGGGGTTAGGGAGCAGACAATAGCCATGATAACTGTATACCCCACAAAAGACAATGAAAAGTAGATTTACAGGAATATTTAAATACAGTTGTTGCTGCTGTTGCTTACACCATTCCTGGGAGGTAGGGTGGGAGAGGGAAGGAATAAAGGTAGGTTGATATCAAAGAGTTAAAAAAGAAATAAAATGTTTTGAAACTGATGGGGATAGCAGTTGTACAATTTTGCTTGATCTAATGGAATTATGGACTGTCATAATATCTGTAAAAATTCCCCAAATAATTAATAAAAAATAACTACATATTGTTCTATATCTCTGTAATATGTGGATATAATTATTTCAGAGAAAGGGAAAACAGGTTTTACCACAGATACCTGGTATTCTTAAATCCTATACCAATTCATTTTTTGCTAAAGAAACAAAGGAGACCTCTGTACCACAAAGAAAATTCTCAGTGGAGTTTAAATTTGGCACAACTATAAGCTACCAGATTCACATTCTTATTCCTTGTCTCTTAATTTCTGGTCTTTTGGAATCTGGGAATCCTTTCCCCTTCATAGTACTTGGAGCTTGATACAAGTAAATATCCTAATTACTACAAAATAGGGTGTTTAAGATAATTGTCACTGTTAAGAATCTGAAATAGCAAATAAATGATGAAGCAAAACTATGAAACACTAAGAATAAGCTATATCTGCAAAAACAGTAGTAAGAAACAATAATCTGTCAGTGGATGGTGTATACATATGTAGATATTTATGCTAAATGGGTATAGAAGATCCTCAGAAGCACATATGCTGCATCTATAGGTATAATTATGGAAATTTCTACATACATAATTATTTATTATGCAAGTTTATTCATCTTTGTAACAAAGAACATGTGTCTACAGTTCTGAAATCTTTTTAGACCTATCCAAACACTTCATGAGACTGAGTTACTGAATTTGAACTTTAAAGACTATGTAGACTCAGTGGACATCAAGGTCAGTTGACATAATTCATAAAGATAATATTCTGCATCTGTACTAGGCTGACTAAACTAGGGAAACAAGTCCACAGAAACTCATATGTATATAAGAGTTTTATACAAGGGGTAAGGTACATTAAGAAAGCATCCCAACCTGGTGCTGTCTAAGCCCACAAGTTCAACATTACCCCACATGCCTGACACCAAATCTACAAAGTCCTCCTCAATCTCACAAAACACATGCAAAGATGCCAAATGCAGGAAGAAGACCGAATCAGTGAATATGTAAGCAGCTCCACACTAGCAGGTGTTTCCATGCATCTGCTCCAACACCCCAGAGCTGCATCAGAGTAGGTCCATGCCATGTGGCTTCTCCTCAGAGATGTCTTACAGGAACTGAGGCTTGTCCGCTGAAACAGGGAACTGGCTAATGCAACTGCACCCTGATCTGACCGTCAGAGAGAAAAAGACCCGAAAATTAGAAAGGTAAGGCTCACTGGTCATTTATCTCTCTTCCCTTCAATTAATTCCAATGTATTTATCAGCCAGGTTGGCACAATAAACCTTAACTATCTCAGCATGCCTCAATTGGTGAGTAGTATTTGGGATCTTAAAGCTTCAAAATAACTAAGATACAACCATAGACCTCTTCATATCCAGTGCAATGAGAAATGTAAAAATACAACAAAATAAAAAAGATTCAAGGAAGCAATTAATATAGAGGACTAATTTCCTGATACAACCTACTTTAGTCTGAGATCAGAAGAATTACATGGTAGCTAGCTACAAATTTTTTCAATCAGGAACTCAAAATGTTCTGGCTACCATGGGAGAGAAAAATGCAAATAAAAGATAAAATTTATTAAGGGATAAGTCTTATTTGTGTTACTTAGTATACTGGAAGGACCCCTGAAAATCTTGAACCTGAAATCTCTTCTGGAGATCACCTTCTGTCCACTAGTGGACTGCCCAATAAAATAAACCATGTGACTTATTTGATTTTTATGACATAGAACTGCCAACTATACAAGACCAAAGGGCAACAGTTACCTGAAGCCAAAGACAACCAGACAAAAGCAGATGGTGAACTAGACCAATGAAGCCAGGGAGCCCAGGGTGCAAATGGTGAACCTGCTGACACATGGCCGGGATTAAAACGAATTTCACAGAATAATTTCTACATGAATTATCTGACAGAGAAACACATTTTCTGCATGAATTTTTCATCTGAAACATATCTAAAAAGAATAAGCTTCCAAAATATAAAATTTTATGTGATGCTGTCACTGCAACAAAATCCATGAAAGCAGATGCAGAGGAATAGCTTCTAAATATAAAAATGCAGCTGAAATACACACAAGCATAGGCATATATTTGCCAGCATCTCAGTGGTGGATTGGGCACCTTGAGAGAAAGATGGGACTTTCAACTATTAAATGATTTACAGTCTTACAAACGCTCAGAGCACAGAATTGACGCAATGGCAGTAAGTGAGAAATCCACCTATTTGTTTGTTTGTTTGTTTTGTTTTGGGGTGCATCACTGCCCTCTGGTGGTGGGAGTAGGAAGCCCAGCCTTTGCTCCTGTGGAGCCACTGCTGGAATTGAACCTCCATCCCAGTAGGCTGCAATCCCATGCACAACTACTATGCCACCGGGACTCAGCCCGAAATACACCTATTAAGTGTTGTAACATTAATCTAGGAATGAATTCAATTCTAAGCAAAATTACAACCAGCTATTCTCTAGAACTTGATTGGTGATGCAAAAATCCCTATACAAGGACCAAAAACCAAGGAAAGTCAAAGCAATGACATAGTAAACCAAATTATGTGGATACCTACTAGAAGATTCAAAGATCTTTTTAACGCTGTAATAATTTGAATAGTAAATTATTTTTGCTAAGCTAAATTAATAAACAAGCATGACAAAATAAAATTTTAAAAGTAACCCACAGATATTCTGTCAGAAGTAGGTAACCTTGAAAACTGTCAGAATAGGTTGAATTATTTTCAGCAGCTTTATTATTAAGTAATTTATATTTCATATAATTCAATCATTTGATCATATCACATGGAATTGTACCATCCTCCCAACATCAATTTTAGAGCGTTCTTCTTCCCTCGGGGTCAGATCATCTTTAAAATAATGTATATAATGACAATCCTTTCTGGTGCTCCCTCCCCCCTCCTGTAGAAAAGGTTGAATTTTAAAACAAATGCTTGCTGGTTATTCCTATAGAACATACAACCTGGCCCTTATAGAATATACAAAATAAATTCATTCTGAGTGAGAACATAAGTGTTTTTTTAAAAGCCAACTTTTTCAAAGAAAATATAGGAATAAGCATACACACAAAGAAAAGAGATAAAGAAAAGACAAATTACTAGCCGTATACCTGAAAATTATATCTGAATTGCACATAAGCATCGAAGAATGAATGTCCAAAATATATCAAGAATATCTAAAAGGCAATAAGGACAAGTCATATTAATCAGGAAGAAGTTGAGCAAAATATAAACAAGCCATATCTGGAACAGGACAATTGAAGCGCCAACTAACACCTGAAAACATACCTCTTCTCAATAGAAATATTTCTTTCTTATGTGTTTTGTACTTTCCAGTAGAAATTAGGAAAATACCAAATATATAATAGTGAAATAATGTTTCATCAATAGCATTAGCCAAGAAGAGAAAAGAAATCTGAAGATACCTGTGGCAGCCATGTGCTTATGTTAACTTTATAATTGGAAATGTAGGGGTCGAGTCTGGCCTGTTAATCTGGAGAAAGCCATTGAGTAGCCGATGAGGCCTCTGTGTGGGCATGGCTTTCACCTGAGACTCCTGGGAAATCTCATGATATTTCCCTCGTGAAGATGAGAAGCCATCTTCCCAGTTGTTGGGAATTAGTTAGAGAGATTATTAACCACAGGCAACAGAGAATGGCGGCAGCTGGGAGGCTGGAGTAGCCAGTGGAGAGACCACTCGACTTTGCCCTGATGAAGACAGATCTCTGAAGCTGGAGTGGCATGCTGTTGATGGACCTGAGCCCTGGAAGCGAGGAGCCATGGGGAGACCCCTGCCAGCGCCAGAATTCTGCACCCGCTGACCTGTGACTTCCTGAGTCGGAAGCAGACTTTATAGACTGATTTCGGGCATATGGGTTATTATTGGACTTATGACTTTGCACTGGACTGGATTGGGATGCCTTCTTAGGGTCACATTTCTTTTGTATATAAACCCTTTCCTTATACCTATATGCGTGTCTGTGAAATTTGTTCCTTTAGTCTATCCAGACTAACACAATACCCAATGTCGGTGAGGACGTGGAGCAGTGCGTTGCTCCCACGTGAACAGTATAGATTAGTTTTGTGTGGGCATCACGGCCTCTGGTTGTCGTGGGCGCTACTCAGTGCTGCTCCAGAGAGTCGCCGCTGGATTTGAACCGCAAAGCTCATGGGCTGCAGGCCTGCACTCAACCACTTACGCCACCGGGGCTCAGCCCAACAGTATAGATTAGTACAGCCCACCAAGAGCTGTTTGGGCATATCTGTTAGAAATCAAAGGCACACCTATTCTTTGGTATAACAATTCAATTAAAAAGTTAGAAGCATTCACATAAACCCAACTAGAAAAACTTGCATAATAATGTTCACTTTCTTCAGTTTTAATGGAGCAAAAATGGAAAACAATCGAACTGTCCATCGGTAGTAAAATCACTGCCATCGAGTCAATACTTACTCCTATAGCAGAGTGGAACTGACCTCTGGTTTTCTGAGAGGGTAACTCTTCACGAAGGTAAAAAGCCTCTTCTTTCTTCCACAGAGCAGTTAGAGGATTTGAACTACTGACCTTGATCTTAACATTCCAATGCCTAACCCACTACACCACCAGGGTTCCGTAGTAGCACCTGCACAAATAAATTCTAATATAGCCATATAATGTTATTTGTTATCAAAACTACTATACTTTAGCAGTATGACACACTATTCATAAATCTCAAAAAATGCATAAAATTAACCCGAAGTTATAAATGTATATTTTTGCATGGTAGCTATTATAGAATGTTTTAAACATGGACTTATAACTCATAAATGTTATGAGTTGTTTATGCATATGGAAGAAAAGCATTAAAATAATCTAAGAATGAGAAATGACTAACTCTGGAGAACAGGAATTTTTAGGGAAAGAGGAAGTTAAATAGAAGGGTGAGGGTTTGAGGTTTTTTGTTTTGTTTTAACCCTTATACATCTGAAAATGTCTCTTTCACCCTTTCTAGGAGAGTAAAAGATGGTGAGATGGTAACTTTTCAAAAGATGGTCAGTTTTCTCAAAACCAGAGATCCTGTCTCATTAATCTTTGGATCCAAAGACCTGGCCCAAATCTGCAGTCTCTTCGTAATTGCTCAGTGAATTAAAATGAGGAACCATCTAGTAGGGAAGAGAGTCTCACTGTGAGACTTATCTGGGGAAAGGAAGGAAACCCAGAAAGGAAAAATGAGGATCAATCCAAAAATCTGCTTATAATAACAGCATCTTATGGAAGAAGAAAATGAAGGAACTTCTGGGCAGATGAAAGGTGAATAGTGATACTTATGTGTCACTAGATTTCAAATGTTAGTCAAGAAACAAAAGTCTAAATATGTCCTAATAAGATTTCTAAATTATGTAAAAGACTGGCTGGCTGAAGTGCAATATATTATATTATCAATAATAAAAAAGAAAGATGGCTAGGACACTGAATGGTTGAGTTGTGAGAGAATGAGAACTCCTCCATGGGCTTAATCAGGTCCACATGGATGAAAAGTAATTCCACTTAGGGCCCAAGACTCCAGGGAGAAAGGGACTGACTTCCTAATCGCCAGTGCAGCTGTTGCAGAGAAATCTCTTGAATCAATTTAAAGAGGCGATAACAGGCGTGAGAAGTGCTACAAGGGTCTGGAGAGAAACTACACAGAGAGAAAGATCAGTAAGTTATTAAAAAATTCCTTTTTAGTAATAATCTCTCACTCGGCCTTGTAGCTCTTTCTGACTCACAGCGGTTCTACAGCACACAGTAAAACTGGCCCCGTGATTTCCAAGATTGTCGCTCTTCACAGAAATAGCGAGCTTCATCTTTCTCCAGCTTGTTCCTGGATACGGTGACCCACATTCGTGACCTTTCTGATACATCGTACCTAGCAAGAACGTAAAGTTGTGATATACAGCAGCTTTCTGGAGGATCACTGGTGTTCGTTAGGGCACCTATTTTATGATAGCTCTCCCGAATGTTCTTTTATTGTAGAAAGAGCCTGGGGTTTGTTGCTTGCATGAGCTTTGTCTGAAAGTGATACAGATTGTGAGAGAAAATCAATCACAGGCTCAGCATCTCCCCAGTTAAGGAAACTCCAACATTTCTTCTCTCAGTTCCACTAAGTGCAGTAGCATCTCTTGAAGAAAGTGCAGGGTAAGTGTGAAAGCCTCCACTCGTAGAAAGCATCTAATGTGTACAGAGAATGGGCAGTTCTCCCTAAGCCATGTGACAGGCGCATTCAAAGTCTGTTCTAGAGCTCGGCCTTGAGCTTCTGACTCTTTGTTGCTGCCACGTCATTCACTGACTCTCTCTTAGTGGTAATATTATAGATAGTCTCGTGGTAGGTAAATATTATGCATATGTTTCAATAAATGGGTAATGCTGCATACTGAAAATAGTTGCATGGTTTTAAAAACTTTATATTAAGAAATGCAAATAAATCACTTCATAACATAAAAGGCAATTAAAATTGTCTCAATATTTAGATATGGAAATACACATTGAGTAAATAAGTTGAATAATCATATATCTAATAAATACTGGAGTCATGATTGGAATCATGATATGTTTATTTCAGATGTGCTCTTCCGAATCAGCCATTACAAAGATAGATGTGACTGGAGACACTGTGTGTAGAGGTAAAAAGCACTAGATTTTTCTAAGCTCAGGGGATTAAGGATGATAAGGCTGAAAATGAGGATGAGAGCATCTCTGACTTCCTTCTCTTGAGTACCAACGTATTTGGTGAAGCTTCCTCTTTATTTTCCAACCTTCTTCATTTCAATTCCACTTCATCTCACCAGAACAACTTCCGTTTCTCACTTTTCTTTTGGTAATAAGGTCTCCCCTTTCCTGTTGCCAGTAGACACTCCTCAGACTCCCTTCCACTGACCTTCATGGGATCTCCTAAGCCATCCAACCCCCCTTTTGCTCTTTCTTCATCTGTACGCATCCCTCAGCAGAGACACCCACCATTAGTTCCCACACCTTCCTCAGTTCACGTTTTGACTTTTCACTTCACTGTTCCTAGGTTGTCTCTCCCTTCCAGATTCTCACTCCATGGTTTTTGGTATCAGTTTCCCTGCTCTCAGACTTCCAAAACTTTCTTTCCCTCCACTGACAATTAACTTCTTAATTTGCCCCTTCATCCTTTCTGTTTGAATTCGCAGCTCTATTTTGCCTTTTTTTCTTCATTATCACTGTCTTTTAGTCTCCCTTTCTTCTTGATTTATAATCCACCCAGAATAGAGTCATCAGTCACATCCCACAGGTCCTCATGCTCTCACTCAAAGGGTCACGATGGCCACTGCTCATGTTCAGCCTAATCCCTCCATCTATCCTTCAGCCATACTTTCTGTCCATTAATAGAATTTTTAACCTATTACTCAATATCCATTTCACCATGTCTCTCAGGTACTCCCCTGTCTTTCAGCCTCTCAATAGCTTTCCAATCCTTCAAAGATACATGGAAATGTATTACCAAATTGGAAGCATTATAATATTAAGGAGAAGATAAGTTTTATTCTAGATCATAGACTTTATCCATAATGCTCATAGAAAGGGGAAAGTGTAAGAGCAATCAGAGGAAATTACAAGAAAATATTTTCCTAGTTCCGCCACAGTAAACTCTAGGTAGTGGTTTCTATTTGCCTGGTGTGGTTCTGAATGCTACTGACACAGTGCACCTTTGAAATGTCCATCCATTCTGTGGATTAGGACATATCATATCATTAACCCCTGTTGTGAAGACATCAAAGCAACTATTTTAGATTTAAAGCTTCAGGACAGTAGGATTCTCTTATAAATATTCCCCAATTTTTAGCATTCAACAAACTAACGAGCATGGGTTGAGTTTTCTTATAGTTTCAGATAAACATTGATAGCTCTCATTTGCAACATCCATATAGGCAATACTGTTCTAATAAATGTATATGATGTATTAGATTTCCAGTTGGATTTTCACAAGGTATCCTACAAAAATGGGGAGTGAGATTCAATGGTGAGCGCACTCCAGGCTTGGGAATCCTGTCAGCAGAAATGTAGAGAATACCTATGAAATGACCCAATAAGACATCTACACCTAAGAGAACAATTATGAATTTAGATTAGGACAACAAAAAAGGAAACTTTGGACTTGATAAAGGTACAGTTGTAAAGATGCAGACTATGTGTGCTTAATTACTAAAATGAATGCCTGGCAAGAAGAGTTTACCAAAAGTTCTGAGACGATGCCGAAAGATAAGGCACTAGATAGAGTAGCATAACTTGGGAGAAAGCTGAAAAGTGGAGAGAAGCAAGATACCTCACTTTATGGACATACAAATGTACTGAGGGTGTTTCTATAACAACAACACCAAAAGATTAAATAAAAGATAGGATAAAGTTATTACTGCGGCATACTCAATTTTTAAGAAAGGGTGTAGGTGATGCTGTCTACTAGAATTAGAAGGAATAAAGGGATGACATTATTTGAGGGAGACAATTTGGGAGCAAGAAAATTCAGGAAAATCTGAGTACCCTGTCAAGGTGGAAGCTTACAGGATTTTTCTGATCCAATTTTAAAGCAACCCTACCTTTTACTAGCTAGTCAAGAGCAGGAGTAAAGCTAAATCCTTAATGAAGTTACCTAAAGTAAGCAAAGTTTTGATAGAATGTGAGAAAAAGAAAGCAGAGAAACACTGTGCTGGTTGGGATGACAGTGGTGAGTTGAAAGGTCACTGAGTTTAGAGAGGGCAGAGAGCAGACCACCCAGCGAAGGAAGGATGCTCAGTCAGAGTGAGAGGGCTGATGGACAGTAGCTCATTCACTTACAAACTCACTTCCAGCTTTTCCAGATTTTATAGACCTCTTGAAAATAAGAATGCCTATCCTACCAGATGCCAACTTGAGCTTCTCCACCTTCCTGCTGACCGGATTCCCAGGTCTGGAGTGGGCTCATCATTGGATCTCACTGCCCATTTTCGTAGGGTACCTTGTGGCCCTCCTTGGTAATACCACCATCTTGCATCTGGTACGAACGGATTCTTCCCTCCACCAGCCCATGTACTATTTCCTGGCCATCCTGGCTGTGACAGACTTGGGCCTGTGCATGTCCACGATGCCCACAGTGCTGGGTGTGCTGTGGTTTGATGCCCGCACTGTAGACCTGCTCCCCTGTGTCCTGCAGCAGCACTTCCTCCACTCCTTCTCGTTCATGGAATCTGCTGTGCTCTTTGCGATGGCTCTGGATCGCCTGGTGGCCATTCGTTTCCCACTGCGGTATGCTTCAGTGCTCACCGGCCCTCGGGTGGCGTTGGCTGGGGTGGTGCTGGGCATGCGCAGTGCAGTTCTTACGGCTGCACCCTCTTTGCACCTATTAAAATTTGACTACTGTCGCCCTGGGGCCCTCTCCCATGCCTACTGCCTTCACCAGGATATGATCCGTCTGGCCTGCTCCGACACCCGCTTCAACAGGATCTATGGACTGTGCATGATCATGCTGGCCATGGGCTCTGATGTCCTATTCATCCTGCTCTCCTACACTGTCATCCTCCGCACTGTGCTGGCCATCGCCTCTGCAGGGGAGCGTCTCAAGGCCTTCAACACGTGTGTCTCTCACATATTGGCTGTGCTCTGCTTTTATGTGCCTGTGCTGGGTCTCTCCATCGTGCACAGGTTTGGGCACCATCTCTCACCTGTGGTACACACCCTCATGGGCACCATCTCTGTGCTCTTCCCACCCCTGATGAACCCTGTCATCTATAGCATCAAGACCCAGCAGATCCGCAAGGCCATCGTCAAGGTGGTCTCGCTGGGGAAAATGCAGTAAGACATGGGGAATGGAATACAACACTGGAGAATGAGGAATGAGTTAAAGTATTTGTCACAGCCCTTGTACCTCAAAACAATTTGTGCTCATTTGTCTGATTTATTTGATCAGTTGATGGTAAATAATAAGTTGAGTCTAATGTTATTATAAAAAAAAAGTTGTTGCTTAAGTCCACATGGAAGGAGTACAGCAACCAGTGAAACCATGTGATGGCAATGGGAGCAGATATTAGGCATCAAAAAAAAATCATATATTTGTGAATGAAAGGGAGTTGGAGTGGAGATGCAAAGTCCCTCTGTAAGTAATGGGACATAGCCTTATAGAAGGGTCATGGGACAAGATGAGCCAGATGGGACAAGAGTACAGTGTAACAATGATGAGACATGCAACTTTCTTAATGCTTCTTTTTCTTAAATGCTTCCTCCCCACCACTATCATGATCCCAATTCTACCTTGCAAGTCTCGCTACACCAGAGGATGTAAACTGGTACAGATAGAAACTGCAAATACAGGGGATCCAGGACAGATAAACCTGTCGGCACCTGTGGTGAGAGTGCTGATGCTGGTAGGATGGAGGGAAGGTGGGGTAGAAAGAGGGAACTTGTCACAAGAATCTACATATAACTCCATATAATCTACATATGGGAAATGAACAGCAGAAAAGTGGGTGAAGGGAGACATCAGGCAGTGTAAGATATGACAAAATAATAATAATTTATAAATTTTTAAGGATTCATGAAAGGGGGTGGGGAAGGAGGGGAAAATGAGGAGCTGATATTATGGGCTCAAGTAGGAAGCAAATATTTTGAGAATGATAATGGAAACAAATGTACAAATATACTTGACACAATAAATGGATGCATAGATTGTAATAAGTTATTATTTTAAAAAGTTGTTGCTTATTTTTTTATAGGTTGAACTATAGGCATATAGTCTAGTTTCTAATATAATAGTAGTGGCTCTTTGTTGTTTTTTAATAAATGCTTACAATTTGAAAGTCATTTAAAATATTTTTCATCTAGGTTTGTCGGTTCCTCCCTCCTTTCCCCCCATGTCCTCCTCTCGCCACCTCCCCAGAACAGTTGGTCATGTTTTCTTCACCTCAAGATTGTTTATTCTGTTTACCTTATATAGATAGACATGAAATACAAGAAAAAATAGCCTATAAGTAGTTCCAGGTCTGTCTGCTGACACTTATGAATGGCTTCTGATCATGTCTGATGCAGTGCCAAGCTCTGTCCCCCAGAGCCCAAAGTCCATTTTTAGAATTCCTTGGGGACTTTGTTGCTTTGCTCCCCTTGCTCCTCTGTTGCATTCCCTTCATATCATACAATGATGGGGGGAATGGGGGTAGTGCAGGGGGATGGTCAGAACCCATACAATTCTCAGGGCACAACCCCAGGGATAAGGGAACAATAAAAGATCTAAAATCATTGATCAGAAGGGCTTAGAATGCCTGGTAGTGTTTGATCAAGTTCAATGTAGTCAAGAGGAAGCACAGAGACCAAATGAAGGTCAAACGTGATAATGGGACAGAAGGGAAGTAAACGGGAATAGAAGAAAGAACTAGGAGGCAAAAGACATTCATAAATATAGACATGTACATATTTATGTAAGTATATTAATATATAATGATAGGTTATGAATATATATTTATAGGTTAGTATTAAGGTAGAAGATGGACATTGGATGTCTACCCACGTCCTCCCTCAATGCAAGAACACTTTTTTCTAATAACCTGGCATTCTATGGTGTTATCTGCCACAATCACTGAAGACAAAAGGGGTGCATAAGCTAATGTGATGAAGAAAACTGATGGCACACATGATATAGTGTCTGGGGTTTTAAAGGCTTGAAGTTAAACAAGCAGCCATCTAGCAGGGAAGCAACAAAGCCCACATGGAAGAAGCACACCATCCCATGTGATCACAAGTCCATGGAATCTGGTATGAACCATCAGAACACCCCAAACAAACAACCATTTTGATGTGAAGGAGGATGATCAGAATGAAGATCCAAAGCCCATCAGTAGACATTTGGTATTCCCCTCAAAGAAAGGTCACAAGGATGGGACTAGCCAGCCATGGTGCAAAATAGCACTGATAAAACAGATAACATCCCTCTAATTTTTTAATGCTTCCTTCCCCCGAATCCTCTCCCTGCCCCCCGCCCCCCGCTCCCATCCAGTATCAGGACTTCAGTTCTACCTTACAAATCTAGCTAGACCAGAACATTTACACTGATACAGATATGAGTTTTCAACACACAGAATTCAGGATCGATAACCCCCTCGAGACCAATAATGAGACTAGCAATACCATGAGGATAAGGGGAAGGTGTGAGGAGAAAGAGGAAAAGACAAAGCAAATCCAATGGTTGATGAACCTCAGAAACATGGGAGAAGGGAGACTATAGGCACTGTAAAATGTGAAAAAAATAATTTATAAATTGTCAAGGGTTCATAGGAGAGGGTGGGGGAGGGAGGGGTAAAATACGAACTGATAACAAGGACTCAAGTAGAAAGAAGATGTTTTGGTAATAATGATGGCAACATATGTACAAATGTTCTTGATTCAATTGATGAATGGATTTGTTATAAAAGCTGTAAGAACCCAAAATCATATATATATATATATATATATATATATATATATTCATCTAATGCTTTGTTGTGAGAAAGAATGATGGGTTTTCTCCTCTCCTATAACCCTTAAAGAGTTACAATCTCAAAAACTCACAAGGGAAGTTCTACCCTTTCCTATAAGGCTGCTTTGAGTTGGAAGTGACTTGATAGCAGTGAGTGTGAGTGATTTGTTAGAATTCTAATTCAATAATCAATGTCATTTATCATGATATGAAGCTGTGAGCTATTATTTTATGCTATTGAATGAATTTGCCATCATCCTTTACTAGGTGACAGTTTTAAATTTTCAATCAGGGTGACTTCATGCTGAATCCAAAGATAAATTTCCAAATTGACTTTTATATTCCAGTTATCAATACAATAGTTTGAGACAGACATGAGTCCTATTTCTGCTGTTTTCCTTAATGCTCCAATTATTATAAAAATATATTTGCCATTAACTTTTATGCTTTCCCATCTTCACTACACTGATTTTATATATATATATATATATATATATATATATATATATATATATGAAATAATAATTCCAGGTATAAAATGACCATCTGAGAAATACACTAACTGTAAAATTCTCAAAGAAGCAAATTATAATTTTTAAAAGGAAAAAGATTTTGTTTCTTCTAGAAAGGGCAAAGATAGGATCAGATGTAAGTATGTTGACAAAAGAGAAGAGTTAAAGAGTATTCGTTTGGTGTCCTTCATTTTCTTGATGAATAAAAACTATTTAATACTTTGTTTTCAGTATAGGGAAATGGTGAAATAGGTTTTGAGGCTTAGCTAGTGACCATTTCTTCAAGTTTACTTAGTTTTTTTTTTTTTGGGGGGGCATCACTGCCCTCCGGTGATGGGAGTAGGAGGCCCAGCCCCCCTGCTGGAATTGAACCTCCGTCCCAGTGGGCCGCAGTCCCGCGCACAACCACTACGCCACTGGGGCTCAGCCCCAGGTTTACTTATTAAAAACAAAACAGAAATACTTATTTTTTTACTCTTTGAGGTAAAATAGGCAGACAACAACAAAGCCAAAACATGCCTCTCATACTTTACTTATTGGCTTCTTTTTCCTGGACCTTTGTCATTTTATTCATATACTACAGTCACAAGTCCAGTAAAAAACTAAGCTGGGGGGCTGAGGCCCGGTGGTGTAGTGGTTGTGTGCGGGAGTGCAGCCCACTGGGTTGGCGGTTCAAATCCAGCAGCAGCTCTCCAGGAGCAAGGCTGGGTCTCCTACTCCCAGCAGAGGGCAATGATGTCTTAAAAAAAAAGAGCTGACAAAGAAAAAAAACTATGCTGGGTACAATAAACAAACCTTTATTAGAAACAATTATTTGCAAAAATTGGAAAAGGGTCAAAAAAGAGAGGTGAACAATGGAGATGTTCGGTAAGTACAAAGAAAGAGCTTTCTTGTTGTTTTCTTCAGCAATTTTAAAGCCACTCTCATCCTAAGATAGCTCCACCAGCCCAACAAATTGCTGCCTCAAGGACATCAAACTGAAGCTGTCCTGCAAGCTGGGGTTCTTAGTGCCTGCCCTTATAGTGTAACCACTGAAAACTTAAAGCCACTAACATTTCTAAAAGAGCACAAAATAAGACTTTTCTCCTTTTCTTCCCTCTCCCCCCTCCTCCACCCTTTCCCTACCCTCATGGTATCACTGTTCCCCTACTGTTGCTGAGGATTCTTATCTGTCCTGGATCCCATTATGTGGAGAGCTCTTATCTGTACCAATGTATACGCTCCACTCTAGTTAGATTTGTAAGGTAAAACTGAGTCATGACAGTAGGGGATAGGTGAGGGGAGGAAGCATTCAGGAACTAGAGGGATGTATGTTTTGTTGGTGCTAGTTGGCCCCTGTTTGAATTGTCCCTTCCTTGTGGCCCTACTGTGAGGGCCACAATTGTCCGATTGTTTACAGGTTGGATTTGTGTCTCCATTCTGACCCCTCTCATTCTCATCAATATGATTGTTTTTCTGGGTTTTCTGATTCCTGATACCTGATCCCATTGGCACCTCATGATCACACAGGCTGGTGTGCTTTTTCCATGTGGGTTTTGTTGCATCCATGCTACATGGCTGCTTGTTTATCTTCTAGCCTGTAGATCTCAGATGCTATGTCTTTTAATAGCCAGTCACCATCCACTTCCTTCACCACATTAGCTTATGCACCCATTTTGTCTTCAGCAATTGTGTCAGGAAGGTGAGTATCAAAGAGTGCCAGGCTATTAGAACAGAGTGTTCTGTATTTAGGGATAGTTTTAGTAGAGGCCCAAAATCTATCTATTATGCTAATCATTAACATATAAATTAAAGTGACCAGACATCCCACTTTTGAACAATTTAACAACATCCCACAGTTTTAAAATTAAAATAAATATATTACAATACTATTTTTGCATTCTATGAACATTTTTCTTGCTCTATATAGACCAAATTCTTAATCAAGAACTCCCCCTCTCCCTGGTCAATGGTGTCCCACTTAAAATCTGATCACTTTAGTATAAATATATGTACATTGATCTATATCACTATTATTATAAATTAATATATTTACATATATACTTCCCTATACTTCTATAAATAGCTTTGCCTCCTATCTATTTCCTCTTTTTCCTTTCATCTTCCTCCTGTCCCACTATCATGCTCACCCTCCATTTGGCTTTCAGTAATTTGTCTCAGATACATTGCACTTGATCAAACCCTACCTGGCATTCGACACCCACATCATCACTTTTAGATCTCTTGCTGTCTCCTTGCTCTTGAGTATTTTTGCTCCCCTGTAGGCTTCAATTTTTCCCTAAAATTCAAAGAGCATTTAAGAGGAGCAGGATTTGAGTAGTTTGGTGACATATGGTATAAATCAAGATCAAAGAATTTATCAAGGAAGATTCCAGAGATAAAAACACTTCCTTCAGCATAGATCTAGCTGGATAATAGTTTGAGAAAAAATAGCTTCACATTTGCAATTTTTAGTTAATAAAAGTTTCTATTATTTTTGCAATATTTTTACTTCTCTTCATATTATACAAATGTGTATGTGTACAGAGAAATGTAATGTGTGCTTAAACATACTATGCATAATATATATGCACTCAACCAGTTCCTGTGTATATGGGAAATTATATATGTTAATGTATTCATGAAATCTCGCAAGCACAGTCTCAAGTGAATAATTATATTTAGGAATATAACTGCACCTACAGTTGGGTGTGCATGCATGCATATACCTATATGTACACATACACACATAAATGAACACATATATGTACGTCTTCACACAAAAATCCATACATACACATACACAAATATTGTCTGGCTCCATATTTTCTTAAAATGTTTCTTACAACACTCATGTAGCTCCTGGACTTCTCTGTCCTTGGTTCTCTTATTCCTCTGGGAGCAATCTTATCCTTCCAGGGATGATTTGCTTGAGTTCACCAGGGAATTGAGGCTAGAAATTAAGAGGAAGGAGAGGGATTGCTTTGGAAGCCATCATAAATAAGAAGACCGATCATTCCCAGTGTCCAGCCCGTGAGCTGGAGACTAGATTTGAGACCAACTGCATTGAATATCAGGTGGGTTCCTCACATGGCAGAGGTTCAGTTTTCCCTGGAAAATCAGGCTTTGAAATCAAGAGGATAGAATAGATGTTCACATAAGATGAGCCTGGGGTTTCATTCTGAGGTGCGGGATTTCTACCACATATTTCATCCTCCCTCCAGCATATCATAAAAGACTTTTCTCATTTAGAAAACAGACTTTGTCCAGAAGGCTTCCTTGTAGAAGAAGGGCATTTGAAACATGTCCATATCCAGTTCCCCTGTGTCAACTCAGGAAAACATGGGTAGGAAACTCTCCATTTTACCCAGATTCCAGTCATTTTTCAATTGGGTACTTAACTAAAGCCTCTACATATCTTTTCACATGTTCTCCTTTTTTCTTATTTCCGTTCAAGTTTGCTTCTATGTGACAGGGCTTGTCTCCTCTGCCCAACAAGAGCATCTCTCTAGCCTTCATTGACTGTTCAGTCAGTGTTAAATCCAACCCCTCTGATGACCTATGTCTTTCACTCTCCTCGCATTACTCCCCCTGACTGACCCGACCCCACCGCTACTCTGCCTGTCAAGCATGATCATTGGTTGGCTTATCTTGCTTTTATTCAGATTCCCTTTATTTCTCCACTTTAACTTTGATTGTGGAACCAAGCAGTTGTATGACTTTGTCAAGACAAGTGTGTATTTCTCACACTCCCAAGATGTGGATAGTTGTGACTAGATGTACACTGAAATAATATGTACAAAACACAGTTCTAGCAAGTCTGATACATACTCCAAATCAATCCATGCTATTTCCTTTTCTGATGATTCTTTCTGTGCTCAAACTTCAGGCTTTGGTCTTTCCTCCTAATAACTAAGAACTAATAATTACTAATAATTGCCACACCTAACTGACCAGAAACACCTTTGTCAATAATAGCACCTCAGTAGAAGACACAATAAGGACAAAGCAAAATTTTTCTTTCCTCAGGGAAGCTCTCTTTCTATATTAGATTACCAAGTTCTTTCTCTGTCACACACCCCGTCAAGAAGAAAGCCGTTGTCCTTTAGTGTCCCCCTTCCTTCTTATTGTCCTCCTTCTCTTTCTCCGTGAGCATATGCTAAAGCCAGGGGATATGCAGGCCTCACGTCTTTTCTTAAAAAGCTTACAGATGACTAGGAGAAAGTATGCTAAACAACTAAGTTGCAATATCAGAAGGCAAGAGCTAGATTTTTTTAAATGGTGTGGTAAGCTTCTGTAGAACATGGCTAATAGCATGGACGAATGAAGAAGACATCACAGAAGATCTGGTTTCTGAGGTAGTTGTTATAGAATAAGGAAGTTACTATTATATTTGTTATGCTATATAACTTGTATTATAGCATATAATGTATGTTAACATATTTTATATAACATATATGTGTGTATAACATAAATTTTGTTATTCAAATGCTAAGGAATAAGAAAAGTGAGAAATAGGGAGGGGAGGAAAATAGAAGAGAAAAATAAAACAAGCAGGAAGGAAAAAACAAGTCAAGACATGTCAGGGTTTACACCAAAATTTAGGAGTTAGGTTTTCTCAGTGGAATTTCACAAGTAACTCCAATTTGGTGCTTCAAAGAGGACACATATATTGGATAAAAATAATTTTTTTCACATTAAGCAATGGCACAAGTAATAAAAAAAATAGCTTGTCATCTTATTATCATTAATTGATGGACCATACTCAGAGACTTATAACTTACTCTCTGCCACATTATTTTGTGTGTCAGGGACCAGTTTTGTTCACTATTCTAATTCTAGCATGCCACAAAAAGAACACTAAAAATGGAAAATCCAAAGCTTGTGCTAGACTGTAGGTGACTTTCCATTCCGATAGTCTCTATTAGGGAGCCCTGGCTCTGTACTGTCTTTAGGTTGGGTTGCTAACCCCACAGTCAGCAGTTCGACCAGCAGCCACTAGGCAGGAGAAAGCAAGATTTTCTATTCTCATACAGAGTCATAGTCTCCGAAATCCACAGGGGAATTCGACCCTGTCACACAGTGTCACTAAGAGTCATAAATGACTCATTGGTAGTGAGTTTCGGTAATGTCGGGGGTGGGAGGGCACTTTGGGCAGGAAACCTCTCTCTCAAACTTCCTTCTGACTGCAGGCAGGTTATATTCAACACTTTAGCTAGTCTATAAAATTTATTCATGTCTTATTTGACTACTCTTTGGGTTGATTGCTTTTAATCCTCAGTGCCTCAGAGGATATACTGGATCTTTTAATATGGGTGTGAAATCAGTGTCCCTGGTAGCCCAAGAAGCAGCATCAAACTATTCCATAGAAAGTCTTCAAGAGATTTTCAAAAGACTCAAAAGAATAAGGATAAGCTATAGATTCAAAGTTGATATCTTCAGTCAAGAAAATTGCAAGCAAATAAAAATTGTTTGTTTTAGTAAGCTAATAAACTTTTCTTCAATTATTAAAAAGAAATGTTATGTATAAGGAAGAGGAGAAAAAGCTTGACTTTTTAAATGTATGCAAAAACACAATTCACGCTTTGTATTGATGTATTATTTCCTCCAAAACTATCTTATTGAATGAATATAGTTTACTTGATATACATTGACTTAGCAAGAAGTGTATACAATTCATACCATAATGAGGATAATGAAATGACTGAGAAAACTGTAAATAATAATATTTCCAGCAGATTCCTTTTTTCTCTAAATGTATCTGCAAGTCATGAGCCTACATTATCATCCAGGAGTGAAGGACAAATGGGTCAAATCATGGACTGGGAGGAGGAATGTCTGTGGTTAGTTTCACAGAAGACAACTTCAGCTCCTGCTCCATCTCCAACCTGATGCCCTTTATGTGTCTCATTGTAGGTTGCATCCTCCTAATCCGAGACTGCCGACAAAGGGGCAAAAATGACCAATAGTAGTCAATTCACCCCCAAATACTTTCTGCTCACTGGTTTCCCTGGTCTGGAAGGCCTATACCCATGGTTCATCTTCCCATTTTGTTCCACGTATCTGGTGGCCCTTGTAGGCAACAGTTTGATCTTGACAGTGATCAAGAAAAACACCTCTCTCCACCAGCCTATGTACCTCTTCCTAGCTATGTTGGCCTTTGCCGAGCTTGGTGTTTCTGCTTCAACACTGCCCACTGTGCTGGCCATCTTTCTTTTTGGTGTCAATGAGATCTACTTTGAAGCCTGCCTTCTGCAGATGTTCTTCATACATTCTTTCTCTATTATGGAGTCAGGAGTTCTGCTGGCTATGTCTGTGGACCGTTTTGTGGCCATCTATAACCCACTGAGGTATACGACCATCTTGACCTTGCCCCGTATTGCTGCTTCTGGAGCTGCCCTTGGACTAAAGAGTGTGATGCTTATGTTCCCACTGCCCTTTCTCCTGAAGCGATTGCCTTTCTGTGGCCATAACACTCTCTCCCACTCTTACTGTCTGCACTCCGATCTGATCCAGTTGCCCTGTGGGAACACACGCCCCAATAGCATTCTTGGGCTCTGCATTGTCACTTCCACTTTCGGACTGGACTCACTGCTTATTGTGGTCTCCTATGTGTTGATCCTCCACACGGTGCTGGGCATTACCTCTGGGGAAGGGCGGCGGAAGGCCCTCAACACGTGCGTGTCACATATCTGTGCAGTTCTTGTGTATTACGTGCCCATGATCAGTGTGGCTCTGGTGCACCGCTTCATGAAGCAAGCTGGCCCTGCTGTTCGCCTGCTCCTGGCCAATGTCTACCTTCTAGTCCCTCCTGTACTAAACCCCATCATCTACAGTGTTAAAACTAAGCAAATTCGCCAGGGGTTGATACAACTCTTCCTTCAAAGAAAATATTAAGAAAGTTAAGCCCGAACACATGACTCCATTCAAGTCAGCCAGGGCCATCACCAAAACCTGCACAAGGAGAGACAGAGTATTCATAACCTTGATGAAGTTGGAAACCATGCTAGAGCTACACTGTGATGAATAAATGGGACCATATATTTTCATATATAACACATGAGGAACTAAACTAGTAGAGTTCTTGTCAGCTACTTTGTGTTATTCATCGATTTAGAAAGTATATATTCTATAAAATGTATATATTCTATAAACCTGACATTCGTATTCTTAGTACTATCCTACATTCATCCTCTGATACTTACACACATGGACTGATACTTCAATGAGGACTTTGATTTCAGCAATGTTTAAAACATTTAAAAACTATAATAAAACTGTGGAAGAGAAGGGAAGAATGGGGGAAAATGTAAACCATCTACAATGATTGACTTATGCCCATCCCCCATGGGGATGAACAACAGAAATATTGATGAAGAAAGACAGTGGGTAGTGAATGATATGAAAATAATCATAATTTATCAGGGGTCCATGAGGTGGGAGGGTGGACAGAAAGAGGAGCCAATACCAAGGGCTCAAGTCTAAAGAAAAATGCTTTGAAAATGATGATGATGACATACGTACAAATGAATTTGATACAACTGATGTATGGATTGATATGAGTTGTAAGAGACCTCCAATAAAATTATTTATTAATTAAAAACATTTAAGAAGTGGCATATAAGTATTCACATTATGGCATGTTCTACAATAGTGAAAAATAAAAACTCTATTAAAAATAAACAGAATGATGTTTCCTTGCATGGGTTAGTAATCAAAGCACATTTTAGTTTCGCCAGGGGTTGATACAACTCTTCCTTCAAAGAAAATATTAAGAAAGTTAAGCCTGAACACATGACTTCATTCAAGTCAGCCTGGGTCATCACCAAAACCTGCATAAGGAGAGACAGAGTATTCATAACCTTGACGAAGTTGGAAACCATGCTAGAGCTACACTAAACTAAAAACAAGCAAACAAATTAGTTTACACATACATATATGGATATGTGAAACATACTTTTAAAAATTAAGCATATAAAATGTTCAATTTATTAACGTGTCTCTATATATGTTAATATAAATTTTAAAGCATTTTAATTGTTGACAAAAACATCAAATGACTTTTAATAAAGCTGGCTGTGTTAAAGAGTTAGAGAAATCATAAGAGACTTTGTCTCTCACTCAAAGGTTAACTATCTCCTCAGCCTCTAGTCTTCCAGCTTTTGAGACAAACAGATCCAATATAGAACCAGGCTTCTAGATTCCCACCAAAACCCTTTTCTTGATAATATATACTGCAAATAAATCCAGAGTGAAAAATTTTGAAAATAAGGCATCTGTAAGATTCAAGGGCTACATTCACTTTGGAGAATAATCCACATTCCTCCACCTGTTGTTATTGCCATTTTAGGTGCCATCAATTTAGTTACAACTCAGAATGGTGCTGCTTGCAACAGAACTAAACACGACACGTACTTTTGTTATACCTGAAGCCATTATTGCAAACACTGTGTCAATCAGTCATCTTAAAGACCCACCTGTTTCCCCCCAATGCTCCTCTACTTTACCCAACATGATGTCCTTCTCCAGTCACTGGTCTCTTCTGACATGTCCAAAGCACATGCGACAAAGTCTCACCATCCTTGCCTGAGAAGTAGTCTGGCTATACTTCTTTCAAGATAGATCTGTTTCTTCTCTTGGCAGTTCAGGACACTCAGTATTCTTCATCAACACCATAGTTCAAATGTATCAGTTTACCTTCAGTTGTACCTCAATGTACAACTTTCGATGTCTATGCGGTGATTGAAAATACCTTGGCTGGGGTAAGGCACACCTTACTCTTCAAAGTAGCATCCCCTCCTTTCAACACTTCCAGAGGTCTTGTACTGGTGACTTACTCAATACAATCCATCCTTTGAGCTAGACTTCATGTACTTTTCCTTTCATTAGGCTGGATTCTCCAGTGAAGCAAAATTAGGATGCTTAGTAATGTATACAAGTAGAGAAGTATATATTGAGAAAGATTTTTCTAGCAAGAAAGCAGCCCACACAGTTGCAGAGAACGAGAGAGAGAGAGAGAGAGAGAGAGAGCACTAGTCCTGTAGTCACACAGTTGCCATGATGAATGCCATCCAATTGATTCTCATACAGCGTAACCCTATATGCCAAGCTAGAGCTGGCTTCTTGGGTTTCGAACGCTTTACATCTTTGCAGAGTCAGAAATTGTCCTCTTTCTCCTTTAACTGTCGTGGTTAAAAAGATCTGTCAATCTACTCTCAGGAAGATTACACCCTAGAAAATCTACAGTCACATGGAGTTGTTATGAGTCTGTCAAAGTTAACTAAGGGCACCTAATAATAACAATACCACCACAAATGCTTCCTCCCACTGACTATCATTATCCTAATTCTGCTAGACAGATTTGGCTAGACCAGGTGGTGCACATTGGAGTCGAAGATGTAGAAATTAAGGATAGATAATCCTTTGAGACTAGTGGGGAGTGGTAACACTGGGAGGGTGGAGGGATGGTGGAGTAGAAAGGGGTAACAAATTTCTCAGATCTACATGTGACCTCTTCTCTGGGGTGTGGACAATGGGAGGGGAGGGGAGTGAAATGACACATTAGACAGTGTAAGATATGAAGAGGTAATAACAATTTGTAAATTATTGGAAGTCCATGGGGGAGGAGTATAGGGAAGGGAAAATATGGGGAGTTGAAATTGAAAAAATAAAGAACTAAGGGAAAGAGGAGCTTATGCTGGAGGGGTTCAAGTAGATAATGTAGATGATTGTGGCAACATGTGTACAAGTATGCTTTCTATGAACAATGTATTAAATGTTGTAAGAGCCCCCAATAAAATCTATATTAAAAAAGTATGATGCAAAAAAATACCAACATTTATTTCTTTTTTCTCAATATTTATTTCTTAAGTAGACAAAATCATGCTCAAATGTTTTATAACACCTTCCTTAGTAACTGATTTGAACAAGTAGGCCATGAAACAAAAATCTATAAGATGTCCAATATTTTGAAACAAGATTAAAGGTCTTGACTTATACAACCTATAATTGCCTGCTTATTATGCATTCTTTCAAATTATACATGTAAAATCAAAATTTGCCATGAATGTGTAGCTAAGTTTTATTTTTTATCTGTTTTGTGGACATAAGATGTATTCACTTTGTGATCATTATTGAGCCAAACATTTGTAAACAGATACTTTTACCAGTATTCCAATAAAAATATGTATTAGAGACAAGGCAAAACCATATTGATAGAATGCAAGGATTATATGTGTGTGTGGTGGTGAGCAGGAAACCTTTGCACATACTATATAAGCCAAGTATTTTTAATGCAGTTTTGTGGTCTTGACTAATATATGGGTCAACTTATACTCAAGGACATATGGTAATCTATTCTCACCCTTACTAGAAAAAAAATTCCAGTTTTTCGCTACACATATTACCTTTCAGGCTTCTGACTTCCAGATGCCTCAAACTACTAAAACTTTCTGAGTTTGAGAAGCTACCTCCCTCTTAATCACTTGTCTCTAAGTAGTGGTTGTTGATGTCGGATACTGGCAAGTCCGTTCCGACTCACAGCAATCCCACGTAACACAATGGAACACTGCCCTGGCCTGCACCATCCTAACTTGTTCTTCTGTTGGAGTCCATTTTTGTAGCCACTGTTCCAGTTCATCTTGGGAGGGATTGTCCACTTTCCCTCTGTCTTCCACTTTCCCAAGCATGATGTCTTTGTCCAGGCACTAGTCTCTGCTGATAAAATGTCCTAAGTGCATGTGATGAGCTAGGCTCCATCTCTTTTTTCTTTGCGAAATCAGTTCAACTCACCTCAAAACTGCTTCTACCTCCCCCTCAGAGCTCATCAAGTCATTTCAGACCCATAGCGACGTTGTCGAGAGTTTCTGAGAGCATAAATCCTTATGAAAGCAGGCAGTTTTATCTTTCTCCTGTGCAATGGTCAGTGGGTTGAACTGCAATCTTGTAGCTCTCCCAAACTCTAACCCACAACTCCACACGAGCTCCTTATAGTCTCCCATATTTCCTATACTCCAATTTCTGAAATTTTTTAACCTCTATAATTTCTTCCTGGGTTTCCTAGGTGACAACAGCAGTTCAAGGCTCAATTGTTAGCCAGATTCTTGTGCCTCAAATCCTATCTTGACCCAGAGACAAGAAAAGAGGCCTGGGAATCACTTGTTAGACACATTCTGAAGACCATCTGGAGTAATGGTTCTCTGTATTCATGGGGTCACTATGACTTGAATCAACTTGATGGAAACTAACATGGCTCGTTATGAATCCAATTATCTTTGTTCCCATGTGTCTATGATTATATTATTATTAATGCCTGAGGTTATACTATTAACATCTGAAATATAAAATTAATATTTTCTACTTGTGAGTCTTCTGCTTTATTTTACATATTTTCTTCCTGCCTTCTACCAACTTAAAAATATATATTAATTATTTCCTTTGCTTTAAGCTATAAACTATACCTCTTTGCTCATATAATTAACATATACATAGAATGCAAAATTATTTGAAAAATCCTTCATTCTCTTCAAATAAAGAAGAAAACTAGCATTAATGAACTTTTAATTTAATTTCTATAATTCTTCATATAAACAAAATTAATTTCATACTTATATTATCATTTCCATTTTTAATGATAGGATAGAAGGATTTGCATGACTCTATGTAGAAAATAATGCTAGTAGTGTGTATTTCAATGATTCTGTTTCCCTTCCCTATGAAAGATGAGAGGATGACTTGGTCAAGTCACAGTGGAAAACTGGAGGTGCCTCTGGGAATTTTTTCAAAGTTTCTATAAATGCAAAATATTATATAATAAGATAGTTGATATATGAGGAGAAGTTGTATTCAAATGTATTTGGAATATCTCATAATCAAAAATGAAAAGTGTCACTACATATTATTTTCATTATTATTATGACATTATTATTATGAATAATCATTAATATTATTATTATTATCATGGTTTTACTGTGCTAATTTTGCATTTCAACAGAATTTATTTACCAGATCTTAGTTTGTTTCTAATGCTACACTTACAAATAATACTGCAGTAAATAATTGTGATTATGTAAACTTACTCACATATAAATGTATATGAAAGATAAAATACTAAAAATAATTGTGTGTTTATAATTTTAAAGATCATTGAAAGAACATGGATTGCCAGAATAGCAAACTGTGCCTTGGAAGAAATACAGCCAAAATGTTACTTATAAACCTAAGATGAATGTCATCTGATGCATTTGGGACATGTTATCAAGGGAGACTAGTAAATGGAAAAGACCTAAGAAAAGGAAGATCCCCTAAAGAAATAGATAGCCACAGTATTTGCAAACATAGGCTAATATTGCAACAATTGTGAGTGTGGTAAAAGACCTGGCAGTGTGTACTTCTGCTTGACATAATGAAATTATGAGCAGTAACCAACTTGATAGCATCTAACAATAACAAATATAGCTTTGATAAATACAGTGTTTTCTTTGTTCTCCAAAGAAGTTGCAATTACTTGTAATACCTACTTCATGACAACCTTGTGATAACCTATTGATCTGATGAATAAAAAATTGTATCTCAATTTGATTACAATTTTATTTTTCATTTTGTGAATTATTCTTCCTTGTAAGCATCCAGTTTCACAAGGGAGCATACAGCTGGCCTATTTCCAGTGTCTGGTGAGAAGCATAAATACATAGCTTTCTAGACCAAATCTCTGAATGACACTCAGAACTTTGCTTCCCTAAGTAGTGATCTAATCTCACTAAAAAAGATGTTATACTGTACATAGCAACTAAAGCATCTCTGAAACACTATTCTGATTTTTAATCTATCAAGTATTTTGAGGCATTTCTCCCAATGCTTTTAAACTATTTTAGTTCTATCTGGTAGTATGTGAGCTACAGGGCAATGTCAAAGAGTGAGAAATCCTGGTGGCCTAGTGGTGACATGGTCAGCTGCTAACTAAAGGTCAACAGTTCAAAAACAGTTGCTCCATGGAATAGAGGTGAAGCTTTCTACTTCCATGAAGAACTATATGCTCTCAAACCTGTCAGGGTCTTTCTACCCTGACCTAAAAGGTTGCCTCAATGGTTTATGGCCAAAGTGTAACTCTTCTTTTCTTCTCAAAGCCAGATTAGCTACAATAAAAGGGAGCTAATCACCAATACCTTATCTACAATGAGCTGGGTCCTTTCATTGTCACCTCATTATGATCACTCAACAAATGTTATCAATTATATATATTATTACTATTGTTGTTACTGAAGTGAAGAGATTTTATCTCTTTACTTTAGATTTTTGTAAAATAATTTTATAATATATACTTATTTATTAAAAGATCATTTTATTAGGGACTCTTACAACTCTTACAGTAATCCATACATCGATTGTATCAAACATATTTGTATTTATGTTGTCATCTTTCTTTTCTATACATTTACTTTCTATTGAGCCCTTGCTATCAGCTACTCATTTTTCCCTCACCCCCACCCACCCTTATGACCACTTGATAAATTATAAATTACTATTATTTTCATATCTTAGACACTGACTGCTGTCTCTCTTCCTCCATAGTTTCTGATGTTCATCTCCCCTGGGGCGGGGGTGGGGCGAGGATAGCATAATTATATGTTGATCACTGCAATCATTTCCCTTTCTTCCCCTTTTCTCCTTTCCCCAGCCTCCAGCTATGCTTCTGCTATCACTATTCCCATTCCTGTTCCTGGATTCCTTGTGTTGTGACTCTTATTTCTTACCTGTGCCTGTGCATATGCTCTGGTCTAACCAGCAGTGAAAGACAATACTGGAGTCATGATAGTGAAGTGGAGGTGGGGGGGGAGGGTAGGTGAGGAAGCCTCAAGGAACCAGAGGAATAGTGTGTGTTTCTTTTTTGTTTTACTGTTCTCTGGTTGACTCCATCCCTTCCCTATGAACCCTCTGTTAGGGAATGTCCCATTGTCTAGAGATGGGCTTTGGGTCTCCGCTTTGTCCCTACTCATTCTCAACAATATGGTTTGTTTGTTAGTTATATCTTTTTAAAGTTGGTTTCCTGGACTAGCTGTTAGAGGGACAACATTGCCACTTGGATTATATTTACCACTTCAAATGTAAATTTGAATCAGGTGGATATTTTCAAAGACTGAATACAAACTTCTAGTCTCTTCTTAATGTAGATTTCTTGGCGAAGTATAGTCTTTAAAATGTACTTTTTCCCCATGTCCATTCAGTTCATTCACCTTCCTGTAGAGCTGCTCATAATTAACAGGAGTACTTTCCTCCCATACCAAAGCAAATTATTTTCTTGGAATAGTGAGGTTTTTTAATTTTTGGTAAAAGGGTTTCCAGTGACTACAAGCACCTCTCTTGAATAAATCTGTATTCTGTCCCTTAGGACTCAAATCTCAGAGGATAATACTCCTCCTCCACCAAGATTCCCACACAGATTTCACCTACCCACCTCCTGCCACCCAACCCGGGTTCTTCAGGAGTGCATAAATATGCACAGCAACAAGGCAGACAATAGAAATCACAGCAAGTGCTGGAGGATCACAGAGAATGCACAGGTGAGGTGGGCATATTTAATGAATGATAGGAGGAGGTGGAAGGCCTGTCTAAATTTTTATTGTGGGTGACGTCAGTAGATTCTGATAGAGTTAAGAAGACTCAGTTTCAGAAATCCATTGTTAGAATGCTGGAGTGGGGTGCAGAAATGTGTTAGGAAACATGAAATGACCACATTTTATCATATCTCCCACTGACTTCGCAAAGAGTATCTTTACTTCTATTAGTCTCTTTTAAACCTAATCTCTGACCAGTGATGCCTGTATGTTTTCAAAGCATATTAGCAAGAGTCAGCTGCCTTCATAGATTCAGTCACAGATCAACAAAAACTATCCTGAATGCTCATCTTTTCTGAATGATATCCCTTACATTTCTATTTTTTCTATGCCCTGAAAATTGTCCACCCAATGTCCTTTAAAGGTTGTAGAATTTTTTAAATGAATATGGATCTTTCAAAATGAAGAATGCAGAGGAACAGCATGAAATAAGCAGGGCTTAATGAACCACACCCCTCAAAAGGGAGGATTGTGTGTTCCTGATCAGGCAATTGTCCCATAGTGAGGTTTACAAGCCATTATAAAAGTAAAGAGATGATTTCCTCAGTATTCTAAAAATACTGACTTTTATCTAACCATAAAGACAAGTCAGAGCAGCAAAGAAGCAGAACTAATTAAAAACCTCAAACCTGAACAAATTACCACAATACATAATGCAAGAGTCCCCATCATTCCCACCTGGTAGAGTGTCTAGAAATGTAAACTGTAAGAAGAATGATTTGAAAGGCTGGGAGTATATCCCCGAGTGTTGCTGTGTGTCATTAAATCAATTCTGCTGCATAGAGGCACCATGTGTGAACAGGATTGCATTCATCCATGTGATTTTCTTGGCTGTTAGGGTCATAGAAGCAGATTGCCAGGTCTTTTCTCTTTAATGCCTTTCGGTACAAACTACCAAACTTTAGTTAGCAGCTGACCACAAGTCAGCTGCAACACCCTGAATAAATCTCAGAATCCTCTCATCATTAAAATACTGTCACACAATTCGTCTTTTTTCTATTCCCGTAACTCCTCTTTGCATGCTTATGCATACTCACCCTTGAACACACTTGGACCTTATATCAATCCATTTAATGATTTCTCTTGGATATCTCACAAGAACTATCAAACTTATCATACATTTGATCTCTCCTCTAAATGTTATTCTTGTGCTTCATATTAAAACCATTATTTTTTATGATAATCCACACAGTGCTAAAGCAAAAACCAGGGATTCATCCATAATTGTTAGTATTATAGCAAATTATGTTGCCCAGCAGTATTCTAAAAAGCAATCCAAATACAAGTACATTTTGAAATGAATAAATAAGGACTATCTGACTGTAACATACTAATGACATTGCTTTTGTGGGATACCAAGACTCTAGATCCTTATGCATCAATCATGTCCATGGTAGATAACACCACCAAAGACGCCTTCTTCTTCATTCTCACTGGCATCCCTGGATTTGAAGACATCCATAGCTGGATTTCTATTCCTTTTGGCTGCTTCTACGCCATCTCCATCCTGGGCAACACCACTATTCTCACTGTCATCTTCAGAGATTCATCTCTCCACCAGCCCATGTACCTATTTCTCTCCATGCTGGCCCTGACGGACCTGGGTCTCACCCTCACCACCCTGCCCACTGTTATGCAGATTCTCTGGTTCAATATTAATAAGATCAGCTTCGAAGCCTGTTTTGCTCAGTTCTTTTTTCTCCATGGGTTTTCATTCATGGAATCGACTGTCCTGCTGGCCATGTCCTTTGACCGCTATGTGGCCATCTGTCGCCCCCTCCATTACGCCTCCATCCTCACCAATGAAGTCATTGGCAAGCTGGGCATCGCCATCATCTGTCGCTGTGTCCTGGCTGTTCTCCCCTCCCTTTTCCTCCTCAAGCGCCTGCCCTTCTGCCGCTCACACCTGCTCTCTCACTCCTACTGCCTCCACCAGGACATGATTCGGCTGGTCTGCGCTGACATCCGCGTCAACAGCTGGTATGGATTTGTTCTTGTTATTCTCATTATTGTGTTGGACCCATTACTCATTTTGCTCTCCTATTCACTGATCCTGAGAAATATCATGGGGACAGCCACCTGGGCTGAGCGATTACGGGCCCTCAATAACTGTCTGTCACACTTTCTGGCTGTTCTAGTTCTCTATGTCCCCATGGTGAGCCTGTCCATGACTCATCGTTTCGCAAAACATGCTTCACCACTGGTTCACGTGGTTATTGCCAATATCTACTTGTTGGTTCCTCCTGTAATGAATCCCATCATTTACAGTGTAAAAACTAAGCAGATCCGCCATGGAATCTTTCACCTGCTCTTCCAGAGGAAAGTGAGCTAAATTTCTTTTAGTAGTACTAAAAATATGCAGGATGTGCTAAACCAGTTTGCTCTTAACTGGCTGAGATGTTTCTTTGAGGGGAGCATGATATTTTAAGAAAAATAAAGAGATATAAGGAGATACCAAGAGAAACCCTGATAAAAGCTAAGCTGGGTGGAGCTTTTGTAGTATGCTTTTCTGTTCTGTTAGGCCAGGATCCAGCCACTTCCTCTGAGTTAGGGCATCCCG
>PVJH01007448.1:0-92976 GCA_004026705.1 Nesogale talazaci | reverse complement strand
TAAGAATGATGGGAAAAGGTACACGGATAGGTTCAGAAGGCATTCATACTGCCAAAAGTCCCCCCCACCCACTGACCCAGTTCTCATGTGCCTTGACCCCACAGACAGGAGAATGGTCCCTGTGTGGTTTTGAGGCGGTAGATCTTCTATGACATTTTTCTCCTGTGGGTAGCATCCCCATGTGTAATCCACCACACTGCCAGGGCTCAACGCTAGCTACACTAAAGATATTGCCTTTGAGTGAAGTCTGACTCATACTGACGCTATTGAAGATTTTGATAAGCAAGAAGCCTCACTATTCTCCTGCCCAACTGTTGTTGGGTTTAAATTGCTGCCATCCACAGTGTCACTGTGTTAGTCTGGGTGGACTACAGAAAGAAATTCATGAACATGTATGTATATAAGAAAGTGGAGGGCTAAGCCCTGGTGGCATAAGTGACTGAGTGTGGAGACTGTGGCCCGCGGACTTGGTGGTTCAAATCCAGCGGTGGCTCTCAGGAGCAGGGCTGGGTAGCTTCCATGACCACCAGAGGGCAGTGATGCCCCCGCCAAAAGCCGTTAATATACAAGAGCAATTGGACATTGAGAAAACATCCCAACTTCAAGTCTGTAAGTCTGATACTAGCCCTTATGTCTGATACCAATCTATAATGTCCTCTTCACACAGATTCACACAGCACACACAATGATTTCTAATGCAAGAAGATCATAGGCCAAGGGGTTGGAAGTCTTGTGGATCCAGTGGCATTGTAAGCATCTCAGCACTGGCAGGAGTCTGCATATGGCTTCTCCAACGCCACATGTCTGGTTACAACAGGATAAGTCCATGTGATTTTTCAATCTCCCAGGCTATAGCGTCATGTGTCTTGTCAGTTGGGCATGTCCCAGAGAGTGAGCAGAGAGAAAGAAGTGTCTCTTACCTCTAAGTCAGAAATCCAGGAATTCCCAGACTTCTCAGGAGAAGGCCACACCCAGACAGAGGCCTCATTGGCTATGATCTGACTGACAGACTAGATTGCACCCCTTCACTTTTAATTCTCAAATTGACAAATGATCATATAACTACCACAGTCACCCTGGCTCCATACTCAGACTGGCTGCACAGCAGTGCTCACAAATCCTGATTGCTCTGTCTCACATACCTGTGTAGATATATTTATTCCCACCCTACCTAGTGACTCCGTTATGTGCAGCTTCTTGTCTTCTCACCATACCCCTCAGGATCAGTGCCACTAATACTCGTGCCCCCAGTTCCCGGATCATTCATTCTTTACCCTCGATGAGCATGAGGACGTTTTATTTCTCTAGTCCCCCACCAAGTTGCCCAATATCATGGGCACTGAGGGACAGAGTGAGCTGGCACTAGTAAGTGGTGTGACACTTACTAGTCAGTAACCTCAGGACCAACTTCTGTGGGACACTGCTTCCAAATATCTCCTGGCTTATATGGAATCACACTGAAATCACGCTTCCTATAGGCCCTTCGTCAAGTCCTCCCTATCTGCTATGTCATGTACAAGCATGTACTTGGCTCAGTTCAGCCAAGTTTAATGGTCTCTGTCTTTTCCTTCTTTTCAAGGAGCTCTGGTGGCACTGTGGGCTAAGTGTTGGACTTAGAACGGCAAAGTAGGTTGTTCAAAGCCACCAGTCACTCCTCTGGAGAAAGATGAGGCTGTTGGTTCCCATAAAGATTTACAGTCTCGGCTGAGCCCCGGTGGCGTAGTGGTTGTGCGTCTGGGATGGAGATTCAGTTCCATTTCCACAGAGCAAAGGCTGGGCCTCCTACTCCCACCACCTGAGGGCAGTGATGCCCAAAAAAGAAAAAAAAAAAAAAAGAAAAGATTTACAGTCTCAGAAATTCTATGCGGGGTCACTATGAGTCAGATAAAGCTGCTGGCAGCGGATTGGGGTCTTTCTTGTCTCTGAGCTCACAGTCAGGGAAGAAAGATGGAGTGCCCAGAGCGGCAGTATCTGGATTCACACCAGCGATTGCTATCAAGGCTGCTGCCTAGCCCCTAGTATGATGGGGACCAGTAAACCAGTTGGTGGTGGGTTCATTGTGATTCAGGGTAACACAAAGTGTTTCTGAGTAGAACTATTCTCCTTTGGGTTTTTAATAACTTTTTTTGTTTGTTTTTCAAAAAACAGACCAATAAGCTTTTCTTCTGAGGTGCCTCTGGGTGGGATTGAATCTCTGAACTTTGCATTAGCCAGTGAGCAGTTGAGCATAAACCCTTTCACTCTCCAGAGACCCTACAGTGGTGGTGCCATTTGTTGAAATAGGGAAATAGCCTCAACCAATTGATAAGTAGCCTCTGTTCTAAAGACTCCAGGTGGCTCTGCCACTGGTTTCTTTGACTTTCCTCTGAGAAACCCCTGGCGGTCCACAGATATTGCCGGGACTTCCTGGGGCTTCCGTTGGGCCCTTCTCATTGACGGGTGCTTACATCAGGTTGTTGTTAGGGGCTGCGGAGTTGTTTTGCACACATGATGAGCCTATGTACAGCAGAAGGAAGCGCCGCTCGGTTCTGCTCCATTACCACCATTGTGATGTTTGAGCCCATTGTAACAATCACCACGTCAATCCATTTAGGCAAGACTCTTCCTCTTTGTCCTTGCCCCTCCACATGCCAAAATAACTTAAACACCAGCCCTGGCTGTTCCCAGTACCCCCTTCTCTTTCAGATGCTTGAACCACATTTCAAAATGACATGCCTGCTTTTTCTGTTGTTGATGATGATACATACATTCAAGCAAGTGAAAGTCATTCCTGTAGAGTAAATTCTGATTCATAGCTATCCCCAAGGACAGAACTGCTCCGTGGGGTTTACAAGAATATAATCTTTTTATATATAAAATAATTTCATTAGGGGCTCCTACAATTCATATTATTTCATATTTCAATCATAGTGGGTAGAATTGTAGAACTGCTACCACAAACCGTTCCCAGTCTTTCTACACTAACTCCTTGACAATATTGGGGCCTTACAAAACTCTTATCACGATCAATACATCAATTGTATGCAAACCACATTTGTACATTTGCTGCCATCATCATTCTTGAAACATTCTCCGTTTACTTAGGCCCTTGGTATTAGGTTTCCATATTTCCCCTCCCTCCACCTTTCCTCTCCCTCAAGAACCCTTAATAATTTACAGATTATCATTATTTTATCATATTGTACACTGTCCAATGTATCCCTTCACCTACTGTTGTCCATACCCCAGGGAAGAGGTTATATGTAGATCCCTGCAATTGGTTTCCCCTTTCTATTCTACCTTCCTGGTATCACCACTCTCAACACTGGTCCTGAAGGGTGCATCTGTCCTAATTTCCCCATATTTCCAGTTCCAGTGTACATCCCCTGGTCTAGCTGGATTTGTAAGGCAGAATTGGGATCATGATTTGAGTGGGAGAAAGCATTTAAGAACTAGAGGAAAGGTGAATGTTTCATTGTTACTACACTGTACCTAGACTGGCTTGTCTCCTCCCTGTGACCCCTCTGTAAGTGGCTGTCACTTCACCTACTGATGGGCTTTGGGTCCCAAATCTGTATTCCACCTTATTTATAATGGTATAATTTTTAGTTCTTTGATGTCTGATCCCTTCGACACCTCACGGTCACACAGTTTGGTGTACTTCTTCCATGTGGGCTTTGTTGCTTCTGAGCTAGATAGCCCCTTGTTTACCTTCAAGCCTATAAGACCCCAGATGCTTTATCTTTGACAGCCTGGCAACATCAGCTTACTCCACCACATTTGCTTATGCACACATTTGTCATCAGCGATCATATCACGAAGGTGGGCATACAATATTATAATTTTTAGTTCTTTGATGTCTCATCAGTGATTTCTTTGACACCTCATAGTCACACAAGCTGGTGTGCTTCTTCCATGTGGACTTTGTTGCTTCTGAGCTATATAGCCCCTTGTTTATTTTCAAGCCCTTAAGACCCCAGACACTATATCCTTTGATAGTTGGGAACCATCAGCTTTCTTTATCACATTTGCTTATGCACACATTTGTCTTCAGTGATCATGTCGGGAAGATGAGCATCATGGAATGCCAATTTAATAGAACAAAGTGTTCTTGCATTGAGGATGTACTTGAATGAAGGTTCAATGCCCATCTGCTGTCCTAATACCAACCCTATAAGTACGTGCATGTAGCTCTATTCCCCATCATCATATATTAATATATGCATCTATGTGCATGCCTGTATTTAGACCTCTATAAATGCCCTTTACTCCCCAATTCTTTTCTCTATTTCCTTTTACTTTCTTTTTGTCCCACTATCATGCTCAGCCTCCATTTGGGTTTCAATGTCTCTCTGTTACATTACTCTTGATGAATCCCTATCAGGCCTCTCACACCCACCTTGTCACTGATTTTGAATCACTTGTTGTTCTCTTATCCCTGGGTTGGTCAATACCACCTCCTCCCCCTCTCCATGGCCCCCCCCTTGGAACCATCAGTCCCGGTGTTTTCTCTTTCAGACTGTTCATCCAGCCTATTTTATTTAGATAGACCTGCAGAGATAACAATATCCACACAAAAAACCAGGCATCCAAAGATGAAGCAACCAAAGAAAACAAACAAACAAAAAAGGCAACAAGAACAAAAAACCCCCAATGTCCAAAACATGTATGTAAAAATTAAAATAGTAACAAAGCAAAAACCTGTAAATAGTTCATGGTCTGTTCATTGATCTCCAGGAGTGTCCCCTAGTTGAGTCTGATCGGGTGCCACACCCTGACCCCAAAGCATATCCTTAGCACTCTTTCAGGAACTCCATGCTCTGTTGCACACCCTTAGTGCTTTGCCATGATGTGGTTGGGTCAGACAGGGTGCAATCCTCACCTTGCTTCTCCATTGTGTCCCAGTAGGGCCTTGGGTCAGCGAGGGGTGCCATGTTTCATAGTGGAACTGGCCATATGGTCTTTTGTGCATTGTCCTTTCTGAGTGGGAATATCCTCCTCAAGGCTCAGTAGGTCAGGATACATAGAGTGTAATCTTTATGGGCACACTCTGCCACTTCTTTTTCCCACAGTGCAACTGGTGGATTTGAACCACCAATCTTTTGATGAGTAGCTGAGTGTTCAACCACTATGTTACCAAAGCCCATAAGAATTCAAAATAGTACCTGGATATCTAACTGAATTCTTTCTTGATTGTATGTGTGCTTGTGTGTGTCCAAGGCTCTGACTCACACCCTGTCTTTTAAGATGTCTTCACTGAACATCGCTCTTCCACAAGGAGCCCTGGTGGTATGGGGATTACGCATTGGGCTGCTAACTGCAAAGTTGCCAGTGGTTCTTCAGGAGAAAGTTGTCCTTCAGACTTTCTACTCCTGTAAAGAATTACAGCCTCCCCACCTCCCCAGTGCCACCAGTGTTATTGGCACATATCATAGAACTGAACGATTCAATTGTTCAGTCACATCAGGGGGAGTGAGTACAATGAGTTTGTCTTGGAAGCTCCGTGGGGTGGCTCTACCCTGTCTTCTAGGTTTACTACGAGTTAGAATCAACTTGATGGCAGTGTTTGATGTTGTTTATTTTCAGTTTTCTTTAACAACTTGGCATCTTTTGGAAGCATTCATACCAAACAAATGTTAGCCCTTCTTTGGAGAATGTACCACACTGATCAGCTGGTTTTTGCCTAAGAGGAGGCACTCAGCTCCCATAAAGATTTCCAGCTGCAGAGACTGTGAGTAGGGTCACTATGAATCCCTTTCAGTCACCACTGACTCAGTGGCAATGGGTAGTGGGGCGGTTGGGAAAGGGCATGGAGTCCCCTTGTAGTCAGTTGACCTTGTCCATTTCTCATAAATTACAAAGGGTTATATCTGATGACCTGCCACAAGGTTAGTCTCTCTCTCTCTCTCTCTCTCTCTCTCTCTCTCTCAGCTTCAAGTTTTTGACGGGATGTTCTGCTCTTGGCCTCCTCTTCCTGTGTACATCTGGATACATGTTTTGTGACAGGTGAGAAATGGCTGGGTCACTATAATTCCTGTTTGGAGGGCTGAGAAATATGCTTTGTGCATATTTAGGTCCTCAAATGAGCCCATCAAAGGAAAGGAGCCTTGGTGGCACCGTTGGTGGAGCGTTGGGCTTCTTACTGAAAGGCTAGCTATCAGCTGCTCTGCAGGAGACGATGTAGCTGAGCTGTCCCACAAAGACAGACTTCCTAGAAAACCCAAGGGAGCAGTTTTATAGGGTCCCATGGGGTCAGTGTGAGTCTGAATCAGCTCAGTGGCAGTGGCTTTGTTGTTGACTTTCTTTTACTCAAAGGTATGGATGATTCAGCAAAAGTGAAAGGCTGGGAAAAAACTTTTTTAAACCTTTTCGATTAAAATCTCAAAGATAGAAACTTCCTGACCTCTTCATGGCCTTTTTCAATATTTTATGATAGCAAAGATCAAGAACTGTCCCCATATGCCCAACTAGAATCCCTTTAGCTTGAATGTAAGCAAATTCCTGTTTCTTCAGTGCTCCATCTGGGTTTCCTTCCTCTGGCTCCATTCCCACATCAGTCTTTGTGTTGACTGGGTAGGAGGAGAAGGAAGGTCAAGATTGTGTTCTCAGAGTGCAGGTTTCTGAGGAGCAGTGGTTATTGCCAAATCTGAGCATGGCGTGGGACCTGAAAGTGCTTAACTTCATGATGCACGGGGTTGCTATAGGCGGGAACTGAGGATTACAAACAATGGTAATGACAACAACATAGCAAAGGGAACCTTTTCTCTTGATCCTTCTTGATATCTGATTGTATTGAAAGTAACAAAAACTCCTTTAGACAAATGGTGTGAGGGACTTAGATGACTATTTTAACCCTGTAGAGGTTTATTTTTCTCCTGGAGAAACTATATGATATAATCAGTGCTCAAACTGATATATATATATATATATATATATATATATATATATATATCCCCCAAACCCACTACCATCAGGTCAATCTCACTCATTGCGACTCTGTGAGACAAATAACTGCTCCTGAGGGTTTCTGAAACTGTACATCTTTGCTGAAGCACACAGTCCCATTTGTCTCCTGTGAGGTGACTCGTAGATTTGAATCTTTGACCTTTAGGTTTGAAGGACAACCTTCAAATCTTCAACTCCCTATACCACTAGTGCTCTTCATTTAAGGATATGAAAATACTCACTTTGGTCTCTCCAGTGTACTGTTTCCAAAAAACACAGAAAGGCATCTTAATGATCAGCCTTTTGCATTCAGATTAGGTACAGGGATATTTCAAGGGATTCTTGGGTGGCAAAACACGTGTTTTTATTTTTACATGACTTTTAAGATCTCTAACTGCCCTTCCTCCAACGACAACACTTTAAACACATTTTTGAACAAAAATTTGTATTAAGCTGTAATTCATATTTCATCTATCTCAGCAGTTCAATCGTATGAAGAGGAGTTGTCCAATCATCACCCCAATCAATTTCAGAACACTTTCTTCCTTCTTGTACTCCTAGTTATTAGCTCCCAACCCCCCAGGTGGCACAAAGGGTTACGTGCTTGACTAGGACTTGAAAGGGTGATGGCTTTTTGAACTCACCCAAAGGAGCCTCGAAAGAAAGGTGTGGCAGCTTGGCAAATCCAGGGCTTTAAAACCACGGGAGGGAGGCACATTGGTGGGTTCGGTTTTGCTGCGCATGAAGTCGCCGTGAATTGCCATCAACTGGACGGGAAATCCCAGAGGCATTTGAAAGATGGTAAAGCTGCAGGAATCTTAGGGAACCTGGAGTTTAACCGTGTTTCTTCACAGGCAAGTGCATTGTGGCTCATATCTTTGCCTAGCACGTAGTCCGTAAATCAATATCCTTCCTCGAAGATTTTAGGGGGCCCACCTTGAGCAGTTGTTTTTATCTTGTTGGGCCTATCTCGGTCAAATTAATCTCCTGCCACCAGAGCTGCTGGCTGCTATCGGTTAGAAAGAGCTCCAGAAGGGAGGTGTCCACTTCACTCCATGGCTCTAGGTGGGTGAAAGGCTTGCTTTGTGATGTCAGCACATGAGAATATGTAACCAGTTTTTGATTTCCAAGCGACCTTGTCCACTAGCAGGCAGTGTCCAGGCAAGAGAATTGATAGAACCATTTCCCTGTGCGAACCCATGAACCATTCATCACCATGCTGACACCCATTTTAAAACTTTTTTCTCATGAGTTTATTTTGGACTTAAAAATCACTTTATTGGGGGCTCATTCAACTCTTAACGCAACCCATACATACATCCATTGTGTCAAGCACATTTGTACATTTGTTGCCATCATCATTTTCAAAACATTGTTCCTCTTCTTCCCTGTCCCCTCTCCTGCATGAACGCCTGATAATTTATCAATTATTGTCATTTTGTCTTGTCTTACACTGTCTTCACCCTCTTTTCTCTTGCCCATCCCCCAGGGAGGGAGTTGTATGTCGATCCTTGTCATTGGTTTCCCCACCTTCATCCACCCTCCCAGTATTGCCCCTCTCGCCGCTGGCCCTGAGGGGTCATCTCTCTTGGATTCCCCGTGTTTCCAGTTCCTGTCTTTACCAGTGTATATTCTCTGATCTAGGTGGATTTGTAAGGTAGAATTGGGATCGTGATATTGGGCTGGGAGGAAGCATTTAAGAACTAGAGGAAAGTTGCAAGTTTCACCATTGCTATGTCGCACTGTCTCCTCCATGTGACTCTTCTGTAAGGGGATGTCCAGTTGCCTACAGATGGGCTTTGGGTCCCCACTCTGCACTCCCCCACGCCCCCATCTTCACAGTGACATGGTTTTTTTTGTTCTTTGATGCCTAATACCTGATCTAATTGACACCTTGTAGTCACACAGGCAGGTGTGCTTCTTCTGTGTGGGTTTTGTAGCTTCTGAGCTTGATGACCGCTTGTTTACTTTCAAGCCTATAAGACCCCCAGACACTATATCTTTTGATAGTTGGGCACATCAGTTATCTTCATCACATTTGCTTATGGACCTGATTTGTCTTCAGCGATTGTGTTGGGAAGGTGAGCATCATGGAATACCAATTTATTATTTTTTTATTTGGGGGGGGGCGCATAACTGCCCTCTGGTGGTCATGGGTGCTACCCTACCCAGCACTGCTCCTGAGAACCGCCGCTGGATTTGAACTGCCAAACCCATGGGCCACAGTCTTGCACTCAATCACTTATGCTACCTGGGCTCAGCCAATACCAGTTTAATAGAACAACGTATTCTTGTATTGAGGGAGCACTTGAGTGGAGGTCCAATGTCCATCTGCTATTTTAATACTAAACATATAAATATATGCATGTAGATCTGTTTCCCCATCATCATGTATAAATATATTTACCTATGTACATGCCTGTATTTAGACCTCTAGTAATGCCCTTTGCCTCCTAGTTCTTTCCTCTACTTCCTTTCAATTTTCTCTTGTCCCACTATCATGCTCAGCCTTCATTTGGGGTTCAGTAATTCCTCTCAGTTACATTGTCTTTGATAAAACCCTACCAGGCTTCTTATACTCTCCTGGCCACTGATTTTGGATCACTTATTGTTCCATTGTCCCTGGGTTTGTTAATACCACTTCCTTTTCCCCACCTCCCCATCTCCCATGTTCCCCTGGAACTGGGTTGGTCCCATTGGTTGATTTCTCCTCCAGATTGTTTATTCTGCCAACACCTCCGTTGGAGAAAGGCATGGTGATTTTCTCCCCTAAGATTACAGCTTAGAAAACTCTGGGGTCCAACTCTGATATCTTTCTATGAGTTGAAATAGCCTCAACAGCCATAGCTAACTGAATCCTTTGCTTTCAGTTAGTCTTCTCTTGCCAGCCTTCATGCCCAGGAAATTCTCCTCACTATAGGTAGGAATTAGTTTCCAGGAGACTTTTTATTAATAAAATCATTGAATCACCCTGTTAGGTTTCATGATTGTGGTAGTTATATAATCTGGTGTCAATTTGGGACTGAGAAGATTAAATGTGAAGGGGTGAAGTATTGTCTGTCAATCAGATCATAGCCAGTGAGGCCTCTGTGTGGCCATGGCTTTCTCCTGAGAATTCTGGGAATCTGGTTGTTCCTTCTTGGAGACTCTCTATAGACAACACACATGGAACTACACTGATAGACCCTGTGCCCTGGGAATTGGAGGAGCCACATGGAGAACCCTTTCAGTGCTGAGATGCTTCTATTGCTACTGGAGCCACAAGAATTGGCACCCCGTGGCCTGTGATTGTACTGTTTATGGCATTGTTTCTTATGTTTCATGAGCCTGAAGAGGGCGTTATAGATTGGTATCAGACATATGGACTAATATCAAACTTATGGGCTTGAACAGGACTGGGTTGGGATGCTTTTTTAATGCACAATTACCTTTTATATAAAACCCTTCTTATACACATATGAGTTTCTATGGATTTCTTTCCATAGTCTACCCAGATTAACTCAGAACTGGACTGCACACCAGTCTGAATTCAACAACAGACTGTTAAGTGGAACACATCAAAATGATTGTTTCAGAGTTATTAATGATTCTCTCTGCCTTCATGGTCCCTGGTGGCACAATGGTTGAGCACTCACCTGATAACCAGTAGGTTAGCTGTTTGAACCTATCAGCTTGCTCCCTGGGAGAAAATGTCCAGAGACCTGCTCCCATAAAGAGAATATGGCCTAGGTGACCCTAAGAAGGCAGTTGTACTCTATCACCTGGGGTCCCTGTGCCTTAAGGTTGACTCTGGAGTGCTGGCTTTTGTTCTGTTCTCTTTCTCTATCGACTCATGCTACCAATTGGTCCCTTAATTTCCTCGGCTGTTCTACTCAAATAACAGACTTGCCACTCTGCTTCCTTTTTCCGAATTGCCTGGTTGCTCCAGGCAGAGCAGCACAGCACCCACAACTTTCATACCATAAGCACTCAATATATCTACTCCCTGCTGAGCCTGAGAGGGATAGTTTGTATGAATATTTTATCATTTCAGAATGCCTTACAGATTCAATCCGATTTGTGTTCCCACTTGTGTGTGTGTATGTGTGTGTGTGTGTGTGTGTGTGTGTGTGTGTGTGTATTGTAGGAAGGAAGCAGGGTAATGTGCCCTTTACGTCCTTTTCATGGCAGACGTTGGTCCTTGGGTCAGTGATGAGTCATGGAGAAAGGATTCAGGAGGAATCCAGCACAAGCTCCTCATTCTCCGTGATTTTTAAGACTTGTTTCTGACAGGAACTTTGTTTGCTGTGACAACAGGAGAGATAGTGTGCTCTTTGCCTTGGGTGTGGGGGGAGGGCACATGACTACCATTCTAGCCCCACCGCATGGCAGTTGGACATGTGCTTGAGATGGTTAGATGTTTTTTTGTTTTTTGTTTTTTGTTTTTGGGCATCACTGCTCTCCGGTGGTGGGAGTAGGAGGTTAGATGTTTTGCCAAGGGAGCAGACCAGGTTTGGAGATGCCATTTGTGACTCTGTGATGATGGGCACGCATTTCTGATGGCTTCTTGGGGACATGTTCCAGCTGTCACCACAAGCAGAGACAAACAAAGTGCTTGCCTGGGGGTTTGATCTTACACCATTGGCCTCATTAACACGGTGCACTACCCAACTAGGATAGCTACAGGCCTGCAATTATAACCCAGCATGAATCAAATCTGGTGTAGGGTCCTGAAATGTGACCTTTAAATCTATCCATTAGCCATGACAAATCTCTGTGGAGGCATGTGACCTTTCCCCAGAAATGCACTGCAGATGGTCTACTGTCATCATCAAGCAAAGTTTATCTCCCCCCCCCCAATTTCATAAACACAGAAGCATTCCTGAACCTTGAGGAAATAAAATCCAATGTTTTTCAAATACTCAGGATTTACCTGTGATTAGGATTCACCTGCGATTTTGTCATTCCTCGGTGACTGCTGCTGTCCACGTTTCTGTTTAGGGTCAGGGCATGCTTGAATTTCAGTCTATGCTGTTTGAATTTGCACTTGTGGAAGGGAATACCCTTATGAAATTATATCCCTAATATTAGAGCACTAGTGAAAAAAAGAGCTCTATTGACAAGCTAGGAAGTAGGAGGGAAATCAGAATAGTGTTTAAAAACAAAACTGTATGCAGTGTTTGCAGCTAACCTAACCCTGCAAACCATTTCTAATTTAGGCACTTCCTGACACGGCACTCTGAAACCCGGGGAACTCAAAACTTGCTGGGACTGCCTGACTTTTCAGGGTCTCACAAGCTTTCAACTTCTGACAATTTCCCTGTTCTCGTGTCACTTGTTTTAGTGGGAAATGTCCATGTTTCCCTTCTCTGAGAGGCTTCCACCTTCCACAGCGTTTGGAGGTTTGACTGCCACTTCAAACCAGGGGAGATTTTACGGACATGAACCTATTGAAGGCAGTGAGCTTGCCGTGGAAAAAGACAACAGATGGCTCAGCTAAGTGCACCTGGGCTACTGTGGTTTATAAACAAATTCCTTCCTCTTCTTCCCTTCAAGCTCATTCTACCATCCAGACATTTCTGTGAATTCCACATACCTAGTGCTGTAGCTGGGACCCCAGGTGGTTGGTCCAGACCACACTCCTTTCTCATGTGAATGGCGGCAACAGCTTCCTCCCATCGCTTGCCTCCAATCTCCAAAAACCAAACTCACTGCCATGATGCAGACTCAGCGTGACCCTGTAGTACTGGGTAGAACTGCCCCAGGGAGCTTCTGAGACTGTAACTCTTTACCTCCTTCTATATCTGTCTTCCGTGATTTAGACTAGGCCAGTGAATCTTTCCTAAGAGTTTCCATTGCTCTCAGGATAAGGTTCTCAAACTCCATCACCTTTTCTAAGGAAGGGTTTTTACACGCGTGTATGTGAGTGTGTGTGCATATGGGAGCGTGAGCGCAAGGGGTGGCTTCATTTTTAGAGGGTCTCAAATTTTGAGACCAGAATTTTGTTTTTTCTTGAAACTGAGCGACCAAAGTGAATGTGGCATTTGAATTGTGGTGCTGGGGAGGAATATTGAGAGTCTCACGGAGTTTGAAAGGATGAAGAGATCCTTACCGGGAGAAGTCAGGCCAGAGTCCTCCTTAGAGGTAAGGATGCCAAGCCTTGGTCTTTGATACTTTGGAGATAGTAACAGAGAGACCAGGTCCAGGAGAGAGCCATCACCTTGGGTTCAGTGGAGGGAGGGGCATCAGAAAGAAGGCGGCCTCGGATGAGCTGGATGGACACAGAGGCTGCATCCATGGGCTCTGGCACAGGAGCAATTATGAGGGTGGCACAGGACCATGCAGTGCTCGGTTTGGTGGCACATGGGGTCGCTACGGGTCGGAGCCAACTCATGGCACTTAACAACACAGCTGATGTATTTGTGTTCAAGTCCTTACACTCTTTGGACATTTCTGTATTTCCTAGTATAATGGGAGCCTAAGGCAGGAGAGAGAGCCCTGGTGGGGTAGTGGTTACGCATTGGGCTGCAATCCTCAAGGTCAATAGGTCAAAACCACCAGCTGCTCCATAGGAGAAGGACAAGGCTTTCTGCTCCTGTGGACAGTGATCGTCTCAGAGACCCCTCGGGGCAGTTCTCCTCTTGTGATGTCTTGGCATCGACTCGGGGATTGATGGCAGTGAGTGAGTGTGAGGCAGTGTGTTTCCCCGGCAGAATTCTTGCCCTCCATGGGAGAGTCCCAAGTTCCTTTCCTAACCAACATACCGCTACCGCCTCTGTGTCCGTGAGACCTGCATGTCCCCGTGGTGCTGAATAGATGGACCAGGGAGACAAGCAGAGTCAGAACAGCCACCAAGTCCGAGGACAACTTGATGGCAACTGACAAGGGCAACAATGCACCTCAACGGAAGCTTACACATTTCTGCAGAGGCATCGGTTGAAATGCAGACATGTAAAACATCCGATTTGAAGAACTCCCTTTTGATGAGCCCTTGAGACCTTACATTCTAGTATGGAGCCCAGCTTACTTGTTGGGCTGCTAACAGAAAGGTTAGCATTTCAAAACCACCAGCAGTTCTGTGGCAGAAAGGTGAGGCTTTCTGCTCTCACGAAGAATGACAGTCTTGGAAACTCACAGGGTCAGGGCCACTCTGTCCTGGAGGGTTGCTGAGTCAGAGTCAACTTGACGGCAGGGAGTGGCATTTTCTAATACTAGGGGAACGAAACAAGATGACTTGATTGGACTTGGCTTCTCTCCGAAAGGCTCAGTTGACCTTGAATTGCGTCTCCCCCAATCTTCTTGGTCCATTTCCTTCTCTGTTCTCCCACACCTCTGCACACCCTAGTTCAATCTCTTCCACGTTCTTAACCATTTCATACCTACTCTCTTGCATGGGGATCTTCCACACAGTGCTCTCATTCCCCTTTGCCCTCCGACCTTACTGAATTTGGCTCTGATTTGGATTGTTCAAGCCTCAGTTTACTCTTTCTAGCAATTTACTTTCCTCTTTCTAGAAATTTCTTAGCTACAGCTAGGGCTCTCGCCACATGCCTCTCATTCACGCTTTAGCACCTTCTCACCTCCCTCTGTGGACTGGCAGATTTGTTTGTCCAGCTAGACTGTGAGACCTATGAGAGTAGAGGTCTTGACAGCCTGGCTCATTGGGGTATTGCTGAGGTCAAGACACAGGAAATGTTGGTTCCACGCGAATGACCTGGAAGCAGGAAACTTGGTTCCTTCAGGCCACTGTCCTCAGTTCCTGATAACATCTGACTCATTCTAAAGGAGTTGATGCCAAGTTAATATCAACTCACAGTGACTGCATAAATTTCAGAGTAGAGTCATCTTCCACAGGGTTTTCAATGGCAAGCCTTGGGGAAGGCAAACATCAGACCTTTCTTAGGTATCTCTGAATGGACTTAAACCTCCAGCCATGTGGTTAGAAGTCAGTCACATTACTGGCTTACAGCATTCCAAATCACTGGCAAAATAGTAACCCTGTATGACAGAGTAGAACTTCACCCTGTGAGTTCCTGAGACTCTACTTCTTTACAGAAGTAGAAAACCCCATCTTTTCTTGCAGAACAACTGGTGTTTTTGAACTGCTGATCTAATAGTTAGCAGCCAAATGGGAAATCACTATGCCATCGGGATTCATAGTAGTTCCTCAGTAACTATTCTCAGAATGAGTTGCACCCAAGTAATGGGGCTGATATGACACCACGAAAAGGCAGAGACCTTTGCTAAGTGATACAAATGTTCTAAGCAGGGCATGATGTCACCTGCTTAAAAATATTAACATGTCAAAGAACTCGATTTACCATTTTTCTAGCCTACCCTATGGCTCATCATTGACTCAGCCTTAGAATCTAATAAGTCATGCTTGTCAGCCTTCAGTTTCCTCTTGAATGATTTTTTGAAAAATGAATTTAAAGTAACTTGTTCCAGTGGAAGAAAATAATTGGTGACAATTATTTTAAAAAATGAATGGTCCTGAACTTTGTCTCATGAAAACTTGGCTGCATTTTTGCCCAGCTAACAAAAGATTCAAATTATTGAAAAGACTGCTGACTCTAATTAGCTAAGAATGCCAGTGGGCCTTTGTGCTGAGATTTTTCTACCATAGCTTTGAATTCTTAAATATGAAAGAAGGCTACCCACATGGCTTTTACTTCGTTTAAAATTGGAATGAACACTTCAGTGTTTAAGAATGTTTCTAGAGGCTACATTTCGAAGATCTTCATCTGTGTTGTACAAAAAGCTCATGCAATACTATCAAGTCAATCCTAACCAGTAGGACACAGTAGGTAGACTCCTCGGGGTTTGTGAGGCTATACATCTTTAGAAGAGTAGAAAGTCACAAAGTCATTTAATTAATCTAAATCTGATCTATAAGAATGTATACAATCAACTGTAAAGAAAGGATCTTGGTCAAATGCGACCTGTTAAAATGGCTGAATGTTGATGGGTTCTCTTTGGTACAGTGACTCTGTGCTTCAGGGTTGTCTTCTTTCATCATACTTATTCAATCTACTTGCTGAGCAAATCATCTGAGGACTGTTGGAAGCCTCATTAAAACCACGTGATATGGGGATGACACCACCTTGCTTGCTGAAATCCAGGGCCTCTTGAAAAACTTCATTGATAAAGATCAAAGACCATTGTCTTCCATATGGATTACATCCCAACCCGAAGGAAAAAAAAACCCTTACTGCTGGAACAATAAATGCAACCAATAAAGCAAATATTGAAGGATTGCACTTTACTTGGATCAACACTTATGGAAGCAAATGTCAAGAAATCAAAGGATATACTTATTGCTTTGGGAAAAATCTGCTCCATAAGATTTCTCTAAATCGTTAAAGAGTATAGATAGCATTTTGAGGACTAAAGCATATTTTCAGTCACTTAAAATGATATTTTCAGTCATTTAAAATGTATGTGGAAGCTAAAAAACAAATAATAAAGCCAGGAGAAAAATTGATACCATTGATTTATGGTGTTGGTAAAGAATATTGAGGATATATCATGGATTGTTAAATGGTTGAACAAATCTGCTTGGAAGAAGTACAGCGGGTGGGGGTAGGGGTGGGGTAGTTCACCCACAGTGCTTCTTAAAAATGGGGCAGACAATACTTTGCTTCACATACTTTGGACATGTTATATCAGGAAGGACCAGTCATTTGGTAAAGTAGTTGTTCTTGCATGCCATTCATTCAGTTCTGACCTATTGAAACTCTATGTACAATGGAATGAACACAGCCAGTTCCTGGGCCATCTTACACATTGTTCTTATATTTGGGCCTATTGTTACAGTCACTGTGTCAATCCATCTTGTCCAGGGTCTTTCTCGACTTGACCAAGCACAATCTCCTTCTCCAGTGACTAGACTCTCTTGAAAACATGTCCAAAATACAAGAGACAAAATCTCTCCATCCTTGCTTCTAGGGAGCATATGGATGTACTTGTTTCAAGACAGGTTTTGGGTTTTTTGTTATTGTTTTGTCTTTTGGAAGTTCATAGTACATTCAATATTCTTTGCCAGCACCATAATCCAAATGCATTATCTTTGGTTTTCCTTATTTGATGCCCAAATTTCCCATGCACAGGAGGAAACTGAAAATACAATGATTTGGTTCAGGTGCAAGGCAACATCCTTGCTTTTCTATATTTTAAAGAGGTCTCATATAAAAGATTTACCCTATGCAATGTATCATTTAATTCTTGACTGCTCCTTCAAAGAGCAATAATCATGGATCCAAGCAAGATGAAACCCTTGAGAATTTCAATCTTTTCTCAATTTATCATGATGTTACCATGTGAGGATATAAGTTTTATTTTTGCTAATGATGTCTAGTTGTGAAGATTTTCGTCTTCTTTACACTAACTGTAATTCAAACTACAGACTGTAGTTAGCAAGTGCTTCAAGTTCTCCCTTTCAGCAAGCAAGGTGGTGTCATCTGCACAGTGCAAGTTGTTAGCAAGCCTCCCTCCACTCCTGATGCTGCTCTCTTCTTTATACAGTCCAGATTCTCTCTTTATGTGCCCCACAGAGTGAGATGACGGAACTCTGGCACACACCTTTCTTCATTTTAAACCATGTAATATTCCATTCTTCTAATCTCACGTCTGCCTCTTCTTGATTCATAGACAGGTCCTGCATGAGCACAATCAAATGATCTGGAGTCCTCATTTTTCTCAAGTTTATCCACAGTTTATTATGATCCAGATATTCGAATGCCTTGGAATAGTCAGTAAGACACAAGTAAACATCTTTGGATATTCTCTGCTTTGAGGCAAGATTCCTCTAACATCAGCAATGATATTCCTTGCTCTGAATTCTGTTCCGTATTCAACCTGACAGCTCCCTGTCAATGTACTACTGCAACTGTGATCGAATGATCTTCAGCAGCATTTTACTTGTATATGATATTAATGATATAATTCTATAGTTTGCACATTGTGTCAGTGTGTTGTACTGTGGCAGTTTGTGTATCATCCAAGTTAGCATATTTCAACAGAGTTCCCAGACTAAGACAGACTAAGAAAGAATAGATTGTTTACCACAGAGGAATTTGTCACTGAAAATTTTATGGTAAAGTAGCTGTTTTAGGCAGGGTTCTCCAGAGAAACAAAACCAAAACACTTATGGATATATCTATATCTCTCTATATATACATATAGAGGCTTATATAGCAAGAAGGAATACAACAGCTAATTAGTTCATGCTGTAGTATAGAGGGCTCTGTTCAATTCACTTTCTCACGGAATATTAAATATACTGAACTTCCTTCAACTCCCGAAGGCTGCTGGTCCAAGGTCAAGAAAGCAGAATCTGCCTTCCTGCAAGACAAGCAGAGTCAGCCCAGAGACAGCAGACAGCAGCGTGGGGCAATAGCCAGCAGTGCAGGATTGTAGCTAACTGGCCCCAATGGAGTCTCCAGCACTAGCAAAATACACACTCTGACATGATCCACCATTAGTGTGGCTGAACCAGGACCTGATGGCGTCTCAAGCTCTAGTGGTGCAAGGCCAGGCGACATGAACCACGATGGCTTGGTCCACAGGTACTGCAACACATGGTTGAAGCGAAGGACTAGCTCAAGCAACAGCATGCTGGTGAGAGCATGCTGGGAGAAAGAGAGAAGGAAGCTGGTCTCAAAAAGCATTTATCTTGGTTGCTTTCCAATCAAGCTTTGGCCTGATTAAACTCTGATCTCATGTTTCTATGGAAACCTAGTTGGCACAATAAGTCTAACTATCACAGTAGCCAAATCAAAACTCTCTGCCATCTAGGCAATTCTGACTCACAGTGACACTATAGGACAGAGGAGAATTGTCCCTGTGCTTTTCTAGGCATGTAACCCTGGGAAAGAAAGCCCATCTTTCCCTTGTGAAACAACTGGTGGTTTGGGGAAGTGCTGACCTTGCAGGTAGCAGCCCAACTTGTAGCCCTGTACACCATCAAGGCTCCTGATATGGTAAAGTAGAGAACCAGTGAAAAAGAGAAAGAGAAATTGATAGTGACTCTCACAATGGCATCAAGCAGAGTCAGGACTGTGAAGAGGGTGTAGGACCTGGAAGTATTTCTTTCTGTTTGTATAGGATTGCTACGAGTTAGAACGGACTCAATTGTACCTGTCAGAAACAACAAATAGAGGTTGATCAAGTCCTTAGACATCAGGACCATTCTACTGCATACTGTTATGTCATAGTTTGGTAGCCTGTGTGTTGTTGTGATGTTGGGAGCTGTGCCATCAGTATTTCAAATGCAAGCAGGGCCGCCCACAGTAAATTCAAACATAATGGCAATCATGAAGATGGTGCAGGACTGGGTGATGTTTTCTTGTGTTATACATAAAATTGCCATGAGCCAGAGCCAACTCGATGACAATTACAAGTTGGATCCTTTTATTATTGTATAAATAATGAATAGGAATAGAAACTTATAATAACTATTAATAGTTATGTCATTTTTTTACAATCTGCTGTCATTTATTCCAGCAAAAATTTAATCCTCAAGCCAATATGTAAGCCAAGTGTTCTGTTATTATTTCCGTTTTTAAGAAAAGGTTCTAGGGAAGAATGGTTAAATGAGAAGACACAGTATCAGGTATTTGTGAAGATTAAACCAATAAGGCTTGTTTACTTCTGCCCTCTCTTTTCAGTGTGTCTTAGACACTATTTTAAGAACGTTCCCAAGAGAGGTCCAAATTACTGCTTAAATATTACTTTGCTGTGCTGGACATTTCTGGAAATAAGTGACTGTCAGGGGAAATCTTTTAAAAAACTTTTTATTGTGAATAGTGTGAAGGGCTAATAGAACAGATTATCAGTCTTACATTAGCAAGTCATACACATTTGGCTTTGTCTTATTTATTCCAGTCCCTTTAGTGGACCATTGCTCATCCAACACTCACCCCATTTTCTCCCTGTGCTTTCTGTCCTCCTACTTGCCTACTGCTTCTGAACTTTGGCCTTGATTAAATGCTGTTCTCTTGATCTCAAACAGTGAATGATTCTAAGATGTTTGCACCTCCCTCATGTTTTTTAATTCCATTTAAAAGCCTGTCTATTATTTAGCAGAAAACTGAGATGGGGGGTGAGTTCCAGAGGGCTGAACTCAGTGACTCAGAGGCATAGTTTTGTGGGTTCCACCAATCTCTAATGGTAAACCTGGTCTGTTTTATGATCCTGAGTTTTTCCACAATTCTCTCCCACTCTATTCAGGATCTTCTAATGTGATCCCCTTCAGAGCAATTCATAGGGGTGGATGGGTACCATCTAGTTCTTCTGGTCTCGGAGCTGTGGAAACTAATGCTTCTGAGGTCCATTAATACATTGGACTAATTATTTTCACATGTCTTTGATTTTCTGTTCTCATCTTTCCTCTCTCTATAGAAAGATCAATAGTTGTACCTTAGATGACTATGAACTACTCACTCAATAATCTACACTCATTATTTCTACTTTCTTACCTTCTATTCAGTTTCTACTTCAATATTCTCATTTGTTTAATCTTTCAGTTTAGGGTTTGAAGCTATAGATTCATTTTCCATGTAAAAGCTCTCCCCTTGTGAACCCAGAAGGGAACAAAGCAGATCAGCAATGGGAGCAGAGGCAAGATACAAACCCCCTGAGGAACCCCCGAAATAGACTTCAGGTTAGGAGGGGCAGTTTACAGAATCCCTCAGCACCAGTGGGGAGATAGTCATAAAGATCAAAGACAGACTCTGAATTATGAATGCTTTTTTGGGGGGGGGGGACTAGGTCTTTTCTTCTCTTTTTATTCAATCTGTGGCTTTCTTTTCATTTTGTCTGCTAGTGTTTTTTCAACCTGTCTATAAGATAGGTATGAGGAGCAAGCCTGAGGAGAAAGCAACTGGACCAATGGTTCCAGAGGGAATTGTGGGGAGGAGAGGCAGGGGAAAGAAGTGTTGAAAAAACAGTGCCATAGACAGGGGAACAAGTAAGGAATTAAGCAGCAACATAGAGATCCTAGGGGTGTTAGAGCAACAACAATCTAGCTGACAGGGATTACTAAGAGGCAGAAGAAGGGCAAGGGACATGATAGTGGGACAGGAGGAAGGTCAAAGGAAACAAAGGAAAGTTCTAGGAAGCAAAGCTATGGATAGAGGCATAAACATAGGCGTGAACTCATGTAAATATATTAATTCATAAAAATAGAGGTATTGGCCTATGTATATATCTCTTTACGGCAATATATTGAGGAAGTGGATGGACGTTGGTCTCTGCTCAAGTCCTCCCTCAACTCGAGAACACTTTGTTCCAACAACTTGGCATGCTGTAATGCTCACCCTCCCAACACAATCGCTAAAGACAAAATAGGTGCAAAGCAAGAGTGAAGAAAGCTTGTGCGGTCCAGCTATCAAAAGATATAGCATCTGGGAATTTAAGGACTTGAAGTTAAAACAAGCAACCAAGCAGAGAGGCTCAAGCCCACAGGAAAGAAGCATACTAGCCTGTGCGATCATGAGGTATCAATAGAATCACGTAACAGGTACCAGAAGACCACAGCAAACAAACAAACAAGCATATTATTGAGAATGAGTGGAATTGGAGCAGAGACCCAAAACCCAATTGTAGACAAAAGGACATCCCCTCACAGAAGGGTCACAAAGAAGGGATAAGTCAATCAGGGCCCAATATAGCACCAATGAAACATGCACTATTCCTCTGATTCTGTGAGACTTCCTCACCCCCCACTATCATGACCCCAGTCCTGACTTTCAGTTCTGGCTACACTGAAACATATACGCTGGTACAGATAAATTCTTGGGACACACGAAATCCAGGTCAAGTAAAACCCTCAGGAACAGAAATGGGAGTAGTGATACCAAAAGGGTAAGGGTAAGGTGGGGGGCGGAGTAGAGGAAGGGGAACAGATTGCAATGATGGATGCATAACCCTCCCGCACCATCCATCTGGTGGGTAAACAGCAGAAACATGGGTGAAGAGAGACAGCAGTCAATTTAAGATATGAAAACAATAATCATTTATCATTTATCAAGGTGGTACAAGGCTGGGAGGAGTTGGAGGAAGGGAAGAAAAGAGGAGCTGATACCAAAGGCTCAGACAGAAAGTAAAGGTTTAGAAAATGATGATGGCAACATACGTATAAATATACTTGATACAAATAATGTTTGAAATGTTAGAAGAGCTATAAGAGTACCCAATAAAGTTATTTAAAAGTTAATAATAATAATATAAAAATACTCCCCTCTTGTTGGCATGATCCAATCAGATCTCTGCTGTCTGTTCTAGGCCCATGTCAAATTGGCTCCTCAAATGATTGCTTGCCTGTTCCATACCAAACCAAACAACTGCCAGAATCACTGCAGACTCAAAGCAACCTTAAACAGGGTTTCAGAGACTATAAATTTTAATGATGGCCTCATCATTCTTTCTCAGAGTGACTTGTACATCTGAATTCCCAGCCTTGTGGTTAGAGGCCCAACACCTTACCAAGGGCATCACCAGGACTCCCTTGTCCTGTCCCATATGCATTTTCAACTCTATATGTCTGAATCTGAACTCACTGCCTGCACAGGCATTTTCCTCTTCTTATATTCTTGGAAGTAATGCTCCATGCCACCATCACCTTCATTGCCTAAGTCACAAACAAATCACTATTCCTAGGCTTATCTAGATTGGTGGTCCTCTCTACCTGATATCCAAACAAGTTCTATAGGTTCCCCTTCTCAATGCCTCTCAAATCTGCTTCCTCCTCCATAGCTCCTCATTGCTTCTTACCTAAACTGTTCTGGTAGCCTCTCCCCTTTTAAAAATCATTTTATGGAAGGCTCGTACAGCTCTTATCACAATCCATACAGATATCCATTGTGTCGAGCGTATTTGTACATACGTTGCCATCATCTGGTAGCCTCCTACAGGACACGCCTGCCTAGATTGGTCACCCCCCACTTCAGCCTACTCAACTGGGAATATAATGTCAAATCCTCTCATAGCCAATCCCCCTCATCTTCAGAAAAGTGAGCACTCAACCATGAATGCATAGCTGTCCTTGATTTAACTCTCCCTTCTTTCATGACTCCAGTTTCTTGCACCATCCCACATTCACACTTGATCCACTTTGAAAGAGATGTTTGCTTCGGTTTTTTTTCCCATAGTGGGTACTAGTATTCCATGTATCTAGAGCTTTCCACATGCTGTCACCACTCTGAATGTTCTCTCTTTCTCCTGGACCTAGACAATTCCATTCAAGACTTGACTGGAGCCATCTTTCCAGGATTCTCGTCTGTTCTTTAATACCCCCTTGCTAATCCTGTGATCACATGAGCCCTCGTGGCATAGTGGTTACTCATTGAGGTGCTAACTGAAAGGTCAGCAGCTGAAAACCACCAGCCACTGCAAGGGAGAACGATGAGGCATTCTATTGCTGCAAAGAGTTACTCTCTTAGAAGTTTTCAGGGGGCAGTTCTACTCTGTCCTGGCCTGTAGGGTCCTTCTGAGTTGGCAGTGGTACTGTGGCAGGAAGCTGAGTTGAATCCTGACACCAAGTAATTCTCTCCCTTTCCCAGAGTAGTTGGATCATTTGGTGTGTCCTGCTTTAACCAGTGAAGGGCAAAGTCTCTGCTTTGGGGGGATACATGGTACATCCCCAAACTGGGATTCTGTAGGTACCTGCTAAAGGTGTGTAAGATGGAAGAAGCAACATCTCTAGATAAATAAGCTGGAACCTGCGAACCTGTGCCATGTGTGGGTTCCCTTATATATAGTCATGGTAGAAGTTAATCTGTGAGGCACGTGGTAAGGGTTTGATGCTCCTTCTTTTAAATGCCATGCTAGTCTATCCAGCTGGAATCCACAGTCAGAGCCTGGAACAGATCTTTTACCTGTCTCCAAGGCTGCCTAGGCCTCTTCCCGTCAATAATCCTGTGAACAGAACATCTTGGAAGCGAGTTCACCCTTAAGCTTGGGGTCACAGCTCTCTGGAAAGCAGTGCACCTGAGCCAGGAAGATAACTTTTGGGATCCTGGACCGACAGGAAAAGACATCTGGTGGTGCGGTGGTTAAGCAAGTGGTTGCTAACCAAAAGATGGAGTCTCAAACTCACTGACTGCTCCATGGGAGAAAGAAGTGGCAGTCTGCGTCTATAAAGATTTCTTTCAAGATTTCTAGCTTTGGAAATCCCATGGGAGAGTTTTATTCTCTCCTACCTGGGTCACCACGAGCCAGCATTGACTTGATGGCGGACAGTAAGTGTGGAGTCAATGAAGGGACCCATGGCGATTCTGTCAGCCAAGCACGTTGGGTTGTTGACTGCAAGGTCAGCAGTTCTAGCTCACCAGCTGCTCAGCAGGAGGAAGATGAGGTTTTCTGTTATCATAAAAATGTGCAGGCTTGCCTGCTCTTCTCTCATATATATATATATATATATATATATATATGCTTTTGCTATTATTGAAATACCATCATATATTTTGTGGCATATGCTCTAGCAATCTATTAAAAAAAAAAAAAGAAACAAGACCCAAACATGTTGCACAAGAAGAATCTTGCTTAGCACACACCTAAGAGTTAAACTCCCTTCCTTTTTTAACTGGTAAAATTAGATTAAGTCAGATGTATCAAGTGACCCATAGAGGCAAAGGAGATGAATATAAAACAATAATATCCTGCTCTCCTCATGAATGACTTAGCATGGTCCTTTTGGCTAGAGTCTTTGTAACTCCTATAAAGAAAATGGATGGGACTGAAAATATGGGCTGCTTGTGGTCCCACAAGGGTCTTGGGCAGTTTGCTAATGGTGTACATAAGGGGCATGGCACACTGGTAAGGTGGGACCATGCAGATAAGCTGTATGAAGGCCCAAAGAAGAATTGATCAGTTTTGCCATTGGAAAGAGGTGCCTCACCACCACCAAGAGAAGAAAGAGTCCGTAGCAGAGCTCATCCTTTGGACCTGAGATCCCCACATGGAAGCTCCTCAATCCGGGACTAGAGAGCGCTGGTCTGGAGCACAGTGAGAAGCAGCGACAGAGAAGAAGAGGCAATGGCAGAGGCAGCGGAAGCCAGAGACTGGTGCAAAGTGAGCGGCCGGATTCCCGGACCACAAAGTGAAAATGATGAGCGTCTTTGAGCTCAAGAAGTTGGGTATCGTTAGGTACTTTCCCAGAAGGGGGAGGTTTGAGAGCTAGAGCTATGTGTTTTCAGGCTGACGCTTCCTGGTAGAGTATGGTGACTCTGGGCACCTCCTAATTAGCAGAGTTTAAAGAGCTTTAAAACCTACTAAAATAGGGTTGTTTCCATGCAAAGGGGCCAAGGGCATCCTGAGTCATCCTGTACCCTGAGTCATCCCTGAACCTGAATTATAACCTTTTCTAATAAACCCCATAACTGTGAAAAAAAAAAAGTGCAGTCTTGCTTTGAAGACAGTGACAGGACCGATGGTTCCTGGAAAGATGGGGGAGGAAACTGGTGAGCCAATAAAGACAGCTACAGGGAAATAATAAGGATTTTCAAGTGGATGGTGAGGAATATGTAGCTTTTTTAGTCATGTCCAATCAATAGAATGGTATCTGAAAGGAATTACTGGAGGCAAATGATGGATAAACATGATAGTGGGGCAGGAGGAAAGAACAAAGAAAAAGAAAGAAAAATATAGATAGTATATATTTATATACTTATAAATATACATATATAAGTGTATAAATATATAACTATTTATAGATATATTTCTTTATATGTATATGGGTTAGTCTGGGTAGACTAGAAAAACAAATTCATAAACATGCATATGTATATTAGAAAGAGTTTTAAGAAAACATCTCAACCCAGTCCAGTCCAAGGTCATAACTTCGATATTAGCCCATATGTGTGATATCAGTCTACACAGTCCTCTTCAGACTCACGTAACACATGCAATGATGCCAAATGTGGAATGGTCACAAGTCAGTGGATAAAAAGTCTTTGGATCCAGTGGCACTGTAAGCATCTCAGTGCTAACAGAGGTTTCCCTATGATTTCTCTGGCTTCAGAGGTCTGGTTGCAACAGGGTAGGTTCATGTGGCTTTTCCAGCTCAGGACACAAGGCAAGTTCCATGTGTCTTGTCAGCTACAATGTCTCTCAGGGAAGTTAGCAGAGAAAGAGAGTGTCTCCCACCTCCAAGGAGGACGTAGCAGATTTCTCAGAATTCTCATGAGAAGGCCAGGCCCACACAGAGGCCTGCCTCATTGGCTGTGATCTGATTAACAGGCTATCCTCCACCCCTACATGCTTAAACCTTAAATTGACAATTATATAACTACCACAGTATATAAATGCACAAGGAAGCAGATGGACTTTGAACCTCTCCTTAAATCTTACCTCAGTACAAAAATAGTTTGTTCCAATAATGTGGCACTATATGATACTCACTTTCCTGACATGATCACTGAAGACAATACGGGCTTATACACAAATGTGGTGAAGAAAGCTCTGGCTATTAAAAAAAATACAGTTTCCGGGGTCTTAAAGGCTAGTAGCCAAACAAACAGCTATCCAGCAGGGAAGCAACAAAGCCCATGTGGAAGAAGACCATCAGCCTGTGTGATCATGAGGTGTAGATGGGAAAAGGTATCAGAAGTTCAAAAGCAGGCAACCAAATAATTATGAGTGGAGACCCAAAACCCACTTGGCAAGTTATGTGGACAGTCCCTCTCAGAATAGCCACATGAAAGGAATGGTAAATCCAGGGCCAGGATAGTACTGATGAAGCACATAACTATCCTCTAGTTCTTAAGTATGTCCTCCCCTTCACTATTATGTGTTTTATCTGTTTTACCTCATTAATGATGTTAGAATTGCACATGTTCATTTGTGTAATTAAGATCGTTCAAGACATGAAAGCCAAGATAGATAACCCCTTAGAAACAGTAACAGGAGTAGCTGTTCTAAGGGAACAGGAAGTGAGGGGGGCAGAGGGCGAAGTGGAAGCAGCTGATAGCACTGATGATTGTACGAGTCCACTGGAGAGGAGCAAACAACAGAATAGTACATGATGTGGTAAATAAATAAAAATAAGGGTTGGGGGGTGGTGGTTGTGGTAGTGGTGGTGGTTAAAGATAAAGCTGATATTAAGGCATTCAGGAAGAAAAAAATGTTTTGAAACTGACTGTGGTAGCAACCGTACAATACTGCTTGATGTGATTGAACTATAGGATATTATGATCTCTGAAAGTCTCCCAATACAAAGATTTTTTTTAAAAAGGAATGACCAAAAATGTACAGCCTTGAAAAACCCCTATAAGGATCACCCTGAGTCAGAATTTGCTTGATGGCAGCATTTTGGGTTTGGTTTGGTGTGGAGTTGGACAGAAAGTATAGACCTAGCATGATTCCGAGGCATTAATATACAAAGGAACTTCAAATACGCACTACATATACATCATTACCTCTTAATTCAATTTTTCACAAACTTTTTGGAGCCTGTTTGTAGGAGTGTGTGTGGTGCATCACTGCCTCTGTTGGTCGTGGGTGCTACCCAGTGCTGCTCCTGAGAGCCGCCGCTGGATTTGAACTGCCAAGCCCACGGGCCACAGTCCTGCACTCAACCACTTACGTGACCAGGGCTCAGCCCGTGAGTGTGTGTGTGTGTGTGTGTTTTATTTCCCAATCCAATGGGGGGGGGGTGTCATTTGTAGTATTTAGCTTACCCCTACACATTGCATATGCATCCCCTAAGAATAAGGGCATCCCAATAATCAAAATCAGGAACTTTAACATTCATGCAATAGTATCACTTAACTCACAGCCCCTTCCTATTTTCCCCTCAATTGTCTTAGCACTGTCCTTTGAAGCTATTTTTGTCACTGACTCAGAATCCAGGCTCTGATCCAGGATCACGTATTCCATTTAGCTGTCATGTCTCTTTGTCAGTCCCTCAGCCCTTCTTCTATCCACAACCTTCAATTTTCGAACAGTGCAAGTCAGTTAATTTGTAGAATGTCCCTCAATTTGGTTTTGCCTGATGTTTCATTCAGGTTATTTAATTTCATCTGTAACACACTAGTTCAAAACCATGAACTACAATGCAGGGCAGAATAGAGGCATTCTACTCCTGTGAAGGGTGACAGTCTCAGAGACCCAGATGGACAGTTCTACCCTGTCCTATAGGATTGTTAAGATTCACCATCCATTCGATGACACCTAAAAACCACAGCTGCCAGGTTCAGGGATCCAGAACCCCAGGGTCTAACCGTGAAATGTATGACATGTTATTATTGACTTTTTGTCCACAATGGATGGACCAAAGTCCGCCCCTTCTTTTGATGCTTTGCCATTAGAAATGACCATGCCAATGACCTACACAGCCAATTTCCACCAACCCCTCTTTGCAGCACCCTTCCATTGCTTTGTGGGATGGCAGATAGTATCTCCCTATGATACATTACACTGCACTAGCTTCTCATGCTTCTCAGCCCATAGCACTTTTGACAGCATGCATTCTTGTTCATCCATTCGGAATGAAGGACATCATTGACAACTTGAATATTTTTTCCTCTTTCCATATATAGTTGTTAGTTTAGTTTATCAGGATTTTCATCTTCTTTATGTTCAGGTGTGATTGATATTGAAATCTGTCATCCGATTTTCATCAATGAATAATATCATTTTCAGTTTCTCTATCCCTTCTCAGTAGGAGCCCTGGTGGCACAGTGCATTGATGGCTTGACTGCCATGGTGGTCATGTACTTAATGTCAATTTCATGATTGGGGGTCTAGGGGTAGAGTCTAGCCTGTCAAGCTGGAGATAGCCAATAAGACCTCTGTGTGGGCATGGTTTTCTCCTGAGAATTCTGGGAAGTGTCACGGTATTTCCCAATTGGAGAAGAGAGACTTCACTGAGTCTCTGAGACGATGAACTACTGACAAGACGAGATGACAGCATACTGATTGATCTTGATTCCTGGAGAATGGAGGAGCTGGAGGAGAAGCCACATGGGCTTACCCTGATGGAACCAAACTCAGGGGTCAGAGAAGCCACAGAGAGACCCCTGCCAGCCCTGAGACACTTCCACCGCCAATGGATACTGCTGGTGGACCCTGAACCCTGGAAATGAGGAGCCATGGGGAGACCCTGCCAGGTGCCAGGACGCCCCTACTGCACATGCTTCATGAGTAGAAAGGAAATTTTATAGACTGGTATCGAACATATGGGTTAATATCAGACTAATGACTTTGGACTAGACTAAGTTGGGATGCTTTCTCAATCTTCCATTCCTCTTGTATATTATAAATCTTTCCCTTATATCCACATGCATGTTTATGAATTTGTTTCTCTAGTCTACCCAGACTAACACAGCTGCTAACTGAAAGGTCAGTGCTTTGAACTCACCTGCTGCCTTTCAGGATAAAGATGAGACTCACTGTTCTTGCTGCCCAAATGGTGTAGTGGTTATGGAGGCTAACTTCAAGGTCAACAGTTCAAAAACCGCCATGTCACTTCATGGGCAAAAGATGAGACTTTCTACTCCACAATGATTTAAAGCCTGGGAAACCCACAGGGCCGCTTTTACCCTGTACTGTCACTGGGAGTCAGAATCAACTTGATACCAATGAGTTTTGGTCTGGGGTGTATCAAAGCTTGTATCTTGAGCCCTGGATTTTCAGAAGGCTACAATTTGCAGCAGAAGCCCCAACCCATTTTTGAGTTTCCACGTTGAATTCTTTCTGACCCTTAACTGGCAATGTAAAAAGCTTTACTCTCAGCAGAGTATATTTAAAAGTAGATTGCTGTCATTTCCCTAGTCCATCCAGGGAGAGGAAGTCTAGTTATTAAGGACTAGCCTGAAAGTGCCCTTGATAGAATTTGGGGTACTTGGACTGCATAGCCAGAAGTCATAGCTGAATGCCTTGGTTGGAGGACCCTGAACCAACTGTGTAAGTTTCTATGAGCAATAGTGTATGTGTCCTAATCACGGTCTCTTTCCTGCTACTGCAGTACCCCTGATGCTCTCATGAATTGATCTGCCCATTTCCTTTGTTCTCCCAGTCCTATTTAAGTGGCTGAGTTTCTGTGAGTCTTTGTACATCATTATGGTCTCCTTCATCCAGATGAAGCATATTTGTCTTTCTTTGTCTCCTTTAAGACCTAATAAATGTGCCTCCATTGTAGGATGTAAGAAGACTTATCCCCAGCTTTGTCTCCCCCAAAGATATGCCAAACCTAAGAGAATGTTTGCCAGCACATGGTGGGAGGTCAGATACTTAAATTCTCCCTGAAGGCATTAAGCCATCCAAAGCAATCAGACTATTGTATGGTCCACTGTAATTAGGGCTGTGTGTTAGTCTGAGTAGGCTAGAGAAACAAATTCATAAACACATATGTATATAAGGGAAAGATTTATATACAAGAGGAATAGAACATTGAGAAAGCATCCCAACCCAGTCCAGCCCAAGTCCACAAGTCCGATATTAGCCCATATGTCTGATACCAATCCATAAATCCTCTTAAGATTCACAAAACACATGCAATGATGCCAGGACAATCACAGGCCAGTGGGTGCAGAGCCTTTTGTATCCAGTGGTGGTAGAAGCATCTCAGTGCTGGCAGGGGCCTCTCTGCAACTTCCCAAGCATCTCAGCACTGGCAGGAGTCTCCATGTGGCTTTTCTGACTTCAGAGGTCTGGTTCAATCAAGGTAAGCTCATGTGGTTTCTCCTCTGGGTTGTCTCACAGGAGTCAACCTTTTATGTCTTATCAGTAGAGCATCTCTAAGGGACTGAGTCGTGAGTCTCTCACCTCCAAGGGAGAAATACGACCAGATTTCCCAGAAACTCAGGGAAAGCCATGCCCACACAGAGGTCTCATTGGCTATCCCAGAATGACATGTTAGACTCCACCCCTATACTCCCAATCCTGAAATTGACATGATTAGTGACTGCCACAGAGTGTTTTCCTGGAGAACTTAGAACAGGTCAAACCGACTCAGTGACATCCAAAGTTAGGCTGTCATCCTGAATCTAGGATTCCCCCATCCTGTCACATGCATGCCCCTAATCTCTCCCCTTCCTGTTGCATGCATACCCTTAGATTTTTCCCTCTAATTACTGTATTCCCTCTAGCACAATCCCTTCCTGTGATGTTTGTCTTTACCTGTAATCAGGGAGCTTGCATGCCCTCCAAAGATATATAAGCCTTGGTTAGAAATAAATCATGCTCTCTCTCCTGTCATTCCCACGTGCACCATCAAGGGGGACTGAGATGAGCCACCATGAAATGTGTCTAACTTTTACCTTCATTTACTTTCTCTCTTATCTCTCTTACTCTCTAAAACTTTACTATAATCTTTACATATTATCACTGTACAATTATGCCTGCAAGACCTGTGATGATTTATTAGGGGCTGGCTCCCCTGACACTTCATAATATATTTGAATTTGAGATCTCTTTTCCCCTAGAACATTGGTATCCCCCATCTTGGAACCTCAGGGTTGAGCAGTGGTTCATGGCTTAGATACAAATGTTTATAGCTATGTTAGGCTAGTTAGACTAGAGAAAGAAATCCAGAGACACTCATATATGTGTAAAGAAAAGCTTTATATCAAAGAGGAATTGTATCTTAAGAAAATATCCCAGTCTAGTTCTGATCAAGTCCCTAAGACCTATATCATCCTATAAATTCAGAATACTAGTCAAAAAATCCTTCTTCAGACTCACTCAGTCACATGCAGTAATGTAAAATACAGGAAGATCACAGGCTGATGGGTGCATAGTCTTGTGGATCCAATAGCAATGGAAGCATCTCAGCACTTGAGCAGGTCTCCACATGGCTCCTCTGGCCCTGTCTCTGAATGTGGCTTTTCAATAGGAAGGTAAAGCAGAGAGAGAGAGAGAGAGAGAGAGAGAGAGAGAGAGAGAGAGAGAGAGAGAGACAGAGAGAGAGACAGAGAGAGAGATCTTCCAGGTCTCAGCAAGTCTCTGCATGGTTTGTCAAGAGGAAGATCAAGGCAGAGGCAGAGAGAGGGGCAGAGGGAGAGGCAGAGGAAAAAAGAGAGAGAGTTCCCCAAATTCTCATGAGAAGGCCATGTCCACAAGGAGGCACCATCAGAGTGTGACCTGATTGACAGGCTAGAATCCACCCCTTCATTCTTAATACCTTCAAGTTGACATGACATTATGTAACTGTGACAATGCCTTGAATTCACCAGCTACCCTATAGGAGATAAACATCTGGAGATCTGTTCCTAGGAAGATTCCAACTTAGGAAACCCTATGGGCCAGTTGTAGTCTGTCCTAAAGGGTCTTGATAAATTAGAATCGATCCCATGGCAAAGAACAACCTCAGTAATGTATTCTTTCTGCTTAGGAGTTCCATGAATGCCTATTGAATCAACTGGGAAAAGTGCCATGAGCAAAAGAATCTAGCAGGTCATCCCCAAAACAGCTTCCATGCCTGGCCATTAGCACCCAGGGTGCTCAAAGATCCCAAAGGCTGAAATCTCCTCTTTGTGAAAATTTTCTTTAATAAACTAATTTTGAATTCATATTGAGTGAGTGGAACTAGTAATGAAGAGGGATATTAGCTTCTTTGTGCACACACTTCCTGACTGTCATAAAGGGGCATTATGAGTATTTGTGAACACCAAGTCTCCATATATTACTGCTATTAAAACTTCAACACAAGCCCTTTCAGGATGTTTTAATGATCAGCGAATGACTTAATGAATGAAGAGCTGCAAGCTATTAACCCCGAGTCTGCCCTCTATTAGCTATGGACTGAGGCAGGCATGGAGGTCCTATGAGGATCCCTGGTGGTGCAGTGGTTAAGCACTTGGCTACCGATGGAAAGACCATCTGCAGGACCCCACCAGTTACTCTGCAGGGGAGAAATGTGGGAGTGTGCTTTTGTAAGACTACAGCCTTGTGAACCCTGTGGGACAATTCTATTCATTCACATAGGATCGCCATGGTCAGAGTCAACTCCACAAAGGTGTGTTTTGATTTGTTTATTCGGGTTTGGATTTTACATTGCTGGCCTTGAGAATGGAGGGAAGGGAACGTGTGAGGAGTGTTGACATCTTCTAGAAGCTGAAAAGGTGGAGGTAGCTTCTCTTCTAGACCCTTCAGAAGGAACCCAGATCTGCTGATACCTGGCTTTAGGCCACAACCACTCCCACTCTACCCCTCCATCCTACCCTAACCCCAAGCCCCACCTGTATCTCTACCCTACTTCCACTTCACTTTCATTCCTACCTCCACCTCGCCTCCACCTCTACCCTCACCTCCACCTCGCTCTCAGCCCCACCTCCGCACACGCCCCTAGCTCCCTCACTATTCATCGCCATTGAGTCAATCCTAACTCATAGGACTTCTGTGGTAGTTACATGATTTGGTGTCAACTTGAGACTATTTAGAGTGAGTCAGGTGGCTGCTTGATGACCTAATTTAAAGGCCTTATGGGAGACATAGTTCCCTGGAGGGGGGACCCACACTCACTCTGCTTGTTTCCTTGTGAGACTTTCCTGTTGACAAGCCACAGGGAGCTACACTGAAGGAGCCAGAATCCTGGAGCTGAAGGAGCCAGGTGGACACCTATGCCAGTGGTATGGTATGGTATGGCTGCTTCCACCGCCAGTGGACCCCAAAGACTTTCCACCTATTGTCCTGCAATCTTCCTGCATTTGGCATCATTGCATGTGTTATCTGAATCTGAACAGGAATTCATAGACTAGTATCAGACATATGGAATAATATCGGACTCGTGGACTTGAACTGGGTGGGGCTGGGATGTTTTCTTAATATACAATTGTTCTTTTATATAAAACTCTCTCTTGTACACACATGGGTGCTTATGAATTTGTTTCTCTAGTCCACCCAGAATAACACCGACTCTAGGTAGGATTTCCAGTGCTGTAAATCTTCAAAGAGCAGATAGCATCTTCTTTCTACTGCAAAACACCTGGTGGGCTTGAACCACTGATCTCAAAATTAACAGTCCAGTGTTTACCTCACAGCACCACCAGAGTTCCTCTCCTGTTAGCTCAGTGACATCCTCCTGACCCCCATAAATATAATAAATTTGTGTTCTTTCTTTTTTAAATCATTATATATGTACATATATATATATATATATATCCACATTTGAGTTACATTAAGCAACTCACTGTGTGTTGCTTTGTTATAGCAGCCATAGGAAACTATTAGACAAAGCATATTTATTTCATGAGAGTCTGGACTTTTCTATCTTCCATAGCACAGACCAGGGACAAGGTCATGTGTTCTAGATGGTATAACTCTGGGGTAGAGGATCTTCTGTTAGCCTGGAGCGATGAGTCACTCCAAAGGAAGAAGCTATTCCCTAGCCTGATTGGTGAACTGCTAGCTGAAAGTTTTGTAGTTCAAATCCACTAGTACTCTGTGGAAGTAAGATGAGGATGTCTGCTCACCTAGTTTCAGAAATTCTACATAGAGTTGCTATCATGGGAAACAGACTCCAAGGTGGTGGGTTGGGTTAGGTCTGGTGAGAAAAATAAAGCTTTTGGTCTTAACTGAGCCCACAGTTTGGGGGCTGTTTGGTTCCACAACCCAACCTCGCCTCTTCCCTATAAACTCAGGTCTTTATAAATGAGGTGGCATTAATGGTGTGCTTGAACTCGGTAAGCAACCCATTCTCTGAAAACAAACAAAATCATCAACTTAGTGTATAGCATGCAGATTGCTGTGGTGATAAACTCCGACTGTGGGTGATTTCAGACTTTCAGCATGCTGCCACCAAGGGTGGAGCTGTGGAAAGAAGTGCCCTGCTTCCCTTTGTGAGTATATACAAGCTAGCTTTAACTCACCTCAGGAGAGTCTCACTGGATTTTAAAAGATAGGTAGAGTTTGCCACTTGTATGAATTGGGCAGCACCAAGGCTGTGAAGAAAACTCCCTTTCTGAGGCAGCAACAAGCCAGAAAGGGTTTATTTAAGAGGATTTTGCATGAAGATGCTCAATCCAAGAATTAGGAGTTGAGGATTGTATATAATAAAACCAATTTTAGCAATTAAATTGCAAATGAAGTCACAATAGACTCTCAAAAATCATTACACAATGGCGGCTCTCAGGAGCAGCACTGAGTAGCCCCCATGACCACCAGAGGCAGTGATGCCCCCCCCCCCAAAATCATTAGACAAAGTAAGCCGTTTTGTGAGTTTGGGTTTTAAATAATGTATGTGTGTGTGTGTGTATCTTAAATTTGTGGTACAACAGCGAGTTACTGCTACATTAAAGGAAAATGAAAATAGAATATTGGGGGTTGTGTGTGCAAAACTAAATGGGACACTCTTAAAGTTGTTGTCTAATAAGTCATATACATTGTTATTGGCTATGCAAATATCTAAGAGTATGTAAATGTCAGTCTGGGATTCTGGTTAAATTAAATTATAATTTTAATAACCAGTGTACTGCAATAACTGTTCTTGTAAAACTCAAACAATACCACAATGCATGAGTCTTAGTAAAGGTAGGTCACATAAATTATCTGGGAAATAGTTGAAGTATTCATATGTGTGTGTTTTAATGATTATTGCAATTAAGAGATAGTATTATTCTTTAATGTTGGTTTAAATGTATTTTCCTATCATCCCTATCAAAGTTTTCAGATTTTAAGCAAATTCAATATTTAAGGCATTAATAGTCTACATTATCTTGAGCCTTCTAAGAATTAAATGATACCATCCAACAATTGCCAGTGATGAAATATGATTAAATTAGCAATTCTTACTATAGCCATCATTCTTATTTATTTTATAAATGAAAATATGTATTCAACAGAGTTGAAAAAAATTCCAAAGCCAGCACATTAGCAAAAGAAAGAAAGGTACAGGATACAGAAAGCTGTACTGACACAAAGCAGTGAAAGGAGAGCCCTGCTCCTTGGGTGTGCCTCCCCGTTAACCTCATCTCGAGAGTGTCAACAGGACTGCCAAGGAAAACTGGTCTTTGTGCACATGTGGTCCGACAGAGCTTGTTGACATGCCCTTTCTGGCTCGTGTGATAACTGAACCCAAAGATTGGGTTGTTATTGTTGCTGTTGCTATGTGCTGTGAAGTTGATTCCCACAGTATGCAGAGTGACCCTGTTATGGACAACAAAATGAAATAGTGCCTGGTGTCGTACCACTCTCACAATTCTTCCTAAGCAGGAGCCCGCTGTTGCAGGCACCATGTCGATTCATCTGCTTCAGAACCTATATTTTCTTTGATCCTGATTCCCCCCTCCCCCCCCCCATACTTTACCACACACGATGTCTTTCTACAGGCACAGAGCTCGCCTGATAACATGTGCAAAGTACATGGGACCAAGTTTCATCACGCTTGCCTCTAAGGGGCACTCTGGCTTTACTTCTTTCAATACAGGTCAATTGGATTTTTTTTTTAACAGTTCATGATACTTTCAACATTCTTCTCTAGCACCACGATTCAAAGCATCAATTCTTCTTCAGTCTTTTTATTCAGTGTCCAACTTTTGCATGCATATGAGGCAATTGAAAGTACGATGGCTTGGGTCAGGTGCACTTTAGTCCTCAGAGTAGCTTGCTTTTCAATACTCTGAAGATGTCTTGTGCAGCATTTTTACCTAATACAACTGATCTTTTGATCTCTTGATGGCTGCTTCCATGGGCATTGATTGTGATTCTAAGCAAGATAAAATACTTGACCACCTCAATCTTTTCTCCATTTATTATTATGTTACCTACTGATCGAGTTGTAAGGATTTTGGTCTTTTTGACATTGAATTTCAATACCTACTGAAGTCTGAAATCCTTGATCTTCATCAACAAGAACTTCACATCCTCTTTAGCAAATAAGGTTGTCTCATCTGAAAATTTCAGGTCATTAATAATCCTTCCCCCAAGCCTTATATGCCATTCTTTTTCATGTGCTCCACTTTCACTAATGATTTGCTCGGCACCGAGGTTGAATGAGTATGGTGAGAACACACAGCCCTGCTGATGTGGGACTCTGCTTGAACCTGGTTTTCCTGAAAGCATATGCCAAGTTAAAGGTTCTTACTATCCAGTAAATTCACCTGGGGATGCGATTTCAGGGAGCAGACATGCAGGCAGTGGGGAGCAAAGCAGGGAAGAAGACTAGTGCAGCATTGTATTGTCAGGGTATGTGTGGCAGGGTATTCTCTATTCTGTAGGAACGTTTGAGCAGCCTTATGAAATGTTTTTCTGAACTGACCACATGAAGAATAAAAGGAAGAATTTTTTTCCCTTGGGCTCCAGTCTCTCATTTTTTAGAAGTTTCGTGGAGAGTCCCTTCACATTTTTGCGTTGTACTGGCAAGGAGGGCAGCTGAATCCCATGGACATCCAGTGCTGCAGGCAGAAATCCAGAGAGACGTGGCCAGGTTTATGTTGTGTTGCGCCTGCGTGAAGCTGCTGAGAGGACGTGCACAGAACTGGAAGGTAGGGTTAGAAGGAGATGCCACAAGTGGATTAAAGTCCTGCGAAAGATGCGTCTGCTACAGGGAATATTAGTTTTCACTAAGTATGCTGTTGTGACAAATAAGCTTAAGCTGTCTGTGATAAACAATGTAGAAGGTCTGTTTCTTGTGCAATCAGAATAAGATGAAGCTATTATTGAAGTTGTCACCTTCTCATGGAAGAGGGAAATGAAGAAAATGGGAATCACACGATGGCTTTAGTGAGCAGACCATTTGTTTTGCCTTCAATGATTCATACACATTTTGTTTCAATTCATGCATTGGCAGTCCTCTCAGTGTGCCATGACTTAGCCCATTTGCTGCTCTCTTGATCTCAAAAGGCTGATTGTTCTAACATGGGGGTGCATCCAGGTCCAGACCTGATTGGAGAGAATAAGGACCATCATCTTGGGGGGGTCCCACTTGCCTCTACCTGATTAATAAACTTGGTGTCCTTATGATTTTGAGTTTTGTTCCACATTTACCTTCCATTCTATTAGGGGCCTTCTAATGTGAACCTTTTAAGAGTAGTTGGCTGTAGTAGCTAGGCACCAAATTATTATTCTGGAGTCAGGGTTATGAAGACCTACTGTATATACTCATGCATCAACTGAGGTTTTCAGCACATTTTTTCTTGCAGTTTTGTGGTAAAATTAGGTGTCTTGGCTGATAGGTCGGCTTTTTTTTTTTTCAATCATTTTATTAGGGGCTCATACATCGTTTTTCACAATATATAAATAAGCATACTCGTCAAGCACCCTCACCATGTCCACTTCTATTACTGTTCTCCAATCGTCCACCTTTTTCCCTTTAGCCCCTAGTATTGGCTTATCCATTCCTTCCTCTCTTCCCCTGGTCTCTCCTCCCCTCCAACCCTCAATAGTTTATACATTGTTATTGTTTTGTCATATCGTACACTGCCCGACCTCTCCCCCAACCCACTCCTTTGATGCCCGTCCTTCAAATAAGAGCTTGTGTATATATCGTTGCTGTTGGTTCCATCTCTCTACCCCCCCCTTCCCTCCACCCTTCCAGTATCTCCACTCTAACCATTGGCCCGAAGGGGCCCATCCATCCTGGTTTCCCCATATCTCCACCTCCCCTCTATGCCAGTGTGACTTCTCCAGTCCATCTGGATTTGCAAGGTAGAGTTGGGACCATGATGGTTGGGGGACAGGGAGGAAGGTTTCAGGAATCAGAGGAAACTTGTATGCATCATCACTGCCTGGCTGCCCCCCGACTGGTCTGTCTGATAGGTCGGCTTATACTTGAGTACATATGGTACATTTTCCTGGTCCTGTAGTCCATTAGACTAATTATTTTCTCAAGTCTTACCATTTCCATCACTCATCTTTGCTCTGGATGTTCACAGCTTCTAAGATCCTAGACAGTATGCACAAAAGTAGGATGTTCAACATGGTCTTAGTGAATATGGCCTGCCATTGAATTTTGACGTCCCCTGGGACTATGATCTTGATCTTTCAGGCCCAGTGACTCATTCCTTCGAGGTCTTTGGTTATGTCAAAGAAGCATCAAGACTTTGCTCCCTGCATTCACATTGCTTGAAAGGTAAATACTCAAATAAAAATATTCTGTCAAACTCAATGCATTTATGGGATTACTCCCACTTCTTTCCCACATCGGTACAGCTGGTATGTTTATCCAAGCATCTGCTTGTTGGTCACCTGTGTTGCGGGTTCTTGCATTGAACAACATTTGCCTCCATTGCCTTTCACTATTACTTGTGTTGCCCAACTTCCATTGCTTTTGCTGACCTCTCTCTTATTGTCTCTTACCTCCTCTTTCATTCAAGTTAACACCTGTCTACCCTCGAGCAATGACTTTCCCTCTGTCCCTTCCCCTTCCTCTTTGGGTAGCCATCAAGGAATGTTTCTTTTAGTGTGAGATCTAGAGAGACAGGAACTAGAATATTAATTTCTTCTGCTGTGGCAGGAGAGGGTGGGGAGAAATGGGGAGCTAATAAGAATGAATGCAAAAAAGAAGAAAATGATCTACAATGAATTGTGGTCATTGGTGACCACACCGCTCTTTTGAATATATTCAGACCATTGAATTGTTTGACCCATGAATTAATTGTCCATGAAACTGTTTTTAATAAAAGAACAATGATGAGATTGTAATACCTCGTGCCATGGCATAGGAGGACATTATGCTGAGGGAAACTAGTCACAATCAACATTGTTGGAGACCATTATTGTTAAAGTGAAAAAAATCAATGTAAAGGTTTTCCATGACCCAAACCAAACAAACAAAAAACCCCCCAAGGGTGGTAACCATTGATGACCAAAGTCAATGGCTGGATGTTAGACAGGTATTAACTGAGGGCAGACAGGTGTTAAGTAAGGTGAAGCATACAATGTCTTCTACATGAACCAAAAGAAAAGCCCTACAACACCCAAACAAATCCATTGCCAGAGTCAGTGCTGACACACAGCAAGACCCCATCTCTCCTCCCCATAGGCCTCCAAGTCTGAAGCTGTTCATGGGAATAGAAAACCCAGTCTTTCTGCCTCAGAGTTGCTGGTGATTTCCAACTAATGCCCCCTTGGATCGCAGCCCCACACATAGCCACTGCACCACCAGGAGCACAGCAATCCCAGGAGGGCAGGGCAAGCCATCGGACAAGGAGTTCACATTGTGGAATATAATAAAACTGATTGTCTGAAAGAGTAAGCCCCACCTGGTTACCCTGGGAAAAATTTTTTTTAAGGGAATTATTAACTTTTTGTGATAGGCGTCTCTTATGATCTTTGTCTTTTTGTGATGGGGTTATGAGTGTTATGAGGTTTTCACAACGTCGTCCTGGTTCTTTCATGCTGCATAGTGTTCCATTGGCCAGCCAATGGCTTTCATGGATTTTTACTTCGACCCGACACATATTCATGCCTCTTCTTATTTCAGTGGCCCAAGCAATCCAGGTGGGCAAGCTGCATGGTTTAAAGATGTAGACTCGGCCCACAGGGGACACCAGAGTTCCACAGCAGTAGCCAGGACTGAGTCATCTTCTTCCAGGGGAAGTAGAGAGAAACCAGGCATGACTCCAGGGTTTTCCCTAAGAAATAGCTACAGGGAGACCCATAAGTTTCCTTATTACTTCAGCACTCCTCCAGCCGAGTGTTCATATTCTAGCCAATCACTGCAATTATTGGAAAGCATTGATGACAGATGAGGGTCGATTCTTGTTCTTTACAGTCCTATGTAAAGGCGACTACAATATTGTCTTTCTTCTACCAGAAACTGTCTGAACCCTAGTCCCATCAGGAAGCAAGGACTTGAAATGGCAGGTCTTCCTGATTAATTATTTCTTGTATCAAGGATGAATCTGGACAGAGAAGATACAGATGGAGAAATTCTAAATGGCAAGGTCATTGAAAAGAAACTACTTATATAAAATTGAGGGATAAATATCATTTAGGAGAATGAAATGTGAATTTGTATTTAATAGCTGTCAAAAATCGTCCTCCCAGTGTGTCAGTAACAATGGAAGCTGTCACCAAGACTGGACCTCAGAGATTATCAACATAGCCCGTGAGGGGAATCTATTCTTTCCAAGAGACCTTTCATTATGCTAGCAATATTAAAATGAATATCTGTAATTTTAGAATGCATGTAAACCACACATTGTGTTTGCTGTCCAGAAGACCTTTGGGATTTACTTACACTCCCTTCTTGAAGAAAGGTTTGCTAGAGTAGGGACTCTGTATATTAAACCAATTCATACGGCCCAGGAAAACCCAAGGCCAAAGAGATGGAGTGACATGAACAATTCAAGAAGAGGCATGATTCAGAATGAAGATGACTGTTAGAGGTGATGCTGTGACATGGAAGGTGAGAGGGGAGACGTGTCAGTAAGTGCTAATAGGAGACTGAGGACCATCTGCAATGACAACATTCCAGCAAAAGTCCTCAGGAACTTTGTACTCCTATTCCCCTGGCATGAGATGTTTTACACACACACACACACACACACACTGTGTGGAATGCTGTTATAGGTAAGCTTGTGGTGCCAACATGGCCAAAGACGATAGGTAGGTCTGTTGTGATGACATGGCCAATGAACACACGTGATCAATTGAAGGATGGAAATAGAAAAGGCTTGGCAAGCTCTGCCCTTCCTCTCTTGCTTTCGGATCTTAGATCCAGACAGCTGCCTTGTTCGTCTTGTTCCTCGACCTCCAAGCAACATTACCCATGGGACACCGTATCATAGACCGTGTAGCTGTGAGTTGAGGTTCCTTCAAGTCCTGCGTCGCCACACTCCTGAAATATACATCTCTTGAGCTAGAGACTGTTGGACTCTGTCATCTGGATGACTGTTGGCGACCTGCTTGGTTGTTTGCTGCCTGTGACCAGATAGCCTGAATTGCTCTACAAAGGACTACTCAGCGGTCCTCAAGACTCCAAGGACTGCCAGTCTACTAGCTGTCTCATGCAAGTGAGTTGCACCAAGCCATTGTACTGCTTTATAGATTAGTTAACTGTTTACTTCTTATCTTACATATATCCTTCTATCTATATAAGAATATAAAGAGAATTACTAGTGTCCTGGCATTATTTCTCTAAAAGAACCCTGTCTGACACAAATGTACTTAACAGCAATGTGCTGGTTGTTTGTAGGAGGCATGAGAGTAATATGAAGGGTCTCCAAAAAGTTCATGGAAAAAAATAGAGTGAGAAGATAATGGAACTTATCCATGAACTTTTTGAAACCTTCTCATATTTGCAGTACATTGACCAGGAGCTTCCAGAAGTTCAGGCAAGATTCCGAAGAAGATGTAGAACCAGGCATATAATTGTTGATGTCTGATGGATCTTGGATCAAAGCAGAACACAGGAGGATGTTTACTTGTGTTCTGTTGACTATGCAAAGGCTTTAATGTGCAAAGGCAGGTTTGACTCCCTCCACATCATTATGGTTGGCTTTGCTCTGAATGTACCACAGACTATCAAAAGAACCAACAAATCTGTCTTAGAAGTACAACCAGAATGCTCCCTAGGATGGCAAGGCATCCCCTCTCATACTCTGGACATGTTATCGCGAGAGACTTGTCCCTGGAAAAGGCCATGGTGCCTCTAGAGGGGCCATGAAAAAGAGAAGGACTCTGAACAAGATGGACTGAAACAGTAGCTGCAAGAATGCGCTCAAACACAGGAACCATTGTGAGGATGGCAGAGGAGCAGGCGGTCTTTTCCTGTTGTACATAAGGTAACCATGCATCAGCACCAACTTGACAGCACCCGATAACAACCATAAAAGGATTTTACATAGGGATTAAAAGCAATTTCATGTGAAAGAGCATCAAAACCAAGGAAAGCAATACTAACCAACCAACCAAACAAACACACAACCCCTTAAGCAATGGTATTGTCAACACAGTATAAAACTCTGAGGGACTCTCGTGTTCATGGGCAAATATGTGTGTGTGTATTCATTATTTAGTAAATTTGATTAGAGACAAATATGGTGGGCAGAGAGGGGGGAATTTTGACACACAGGAAAAAGGCAAATATCTTATATTCAGTAAAATCAACACACCTGTGGTTCCTTCATGCTTCCCCAACCATCATAAACCTGAGAAGGGGAGGAAATGGATTCCTGCTGTTCCAATTAGAAGCAGGTTTATTGGGGGCATTCTGGTACAGATTAGCAAAACAAGATGTTCATCCTTTGGGTTAACATCCTGTGTGAATCTGGGTTCCCTGAAGAACTAAAACCAGTGACACAGATGTCTATAAAGAGAGAGTTTATATTGAAGCAAATGGTTTACACAGTTGTAGATGTGATTAAGTTCAGTTTGGCTCAAGTCCGTACCAGATGGAAGAGTAGGGGGCTTTTCCTGACTCATATGACTGCCTGGCTGGGGAAGCAGGAAACCAGGAAGTCGGGAGATGAAGCAGGAAGCTGGAGGACGAACCAGGAAGTTCAGTCTTGATAGATGCAGAGGCAGATTGGCCAATCAGCTTTATGACAGGATAACTCCTAGGATCAGCAGTCAATATGGTGGGTAGTTGGCTCAAAGAACCTGAGGTCAGAGTGGGATGCAAGATCCACACCAAGAAGAGAGAGGAGAGTTTCTTTACGGCATCTATCTATGTCCACGAAATAGGCCTTACCTTCAAGAAAACATCATGAGGCAGTGACCTGAGGGAGGTGTTGTTTTGCCCCACAGGGCAGCCTGAAGTGGTTAATGTTGTATTCTGTCTAAACTATTGAGACCCCACACCCAGCCAAGTTAACACAAATTGCTTTGTGTTAACACAAATCACATGTTGCTTTCAGCTCCCTTCCAGCTGGTCAGCCACCAAAAGCAAGGAAGTCTTAGGCTTCTTCTTTCTACCCTTCACCTAGCCTGGTTTTTCCTTCCTTCTCGTATCTGATCATATTTCCTCTCCAGACTTTCCTGCTTTCACCCCTATCCTCACAGCAAAGAAGAGTCAAGAAGGGCTGGAGAAGAAGCAGGAAGGTGGGGAGAATATAGCCAGGCTCACGATTGCAGGATGCCCGGGAAGGATGTTATCTTGCTCACACACCATTTTCTTCCCCGTCAAGGACTGAAGCTTTCTGAATCGCCTTCCCCTTAAGCCAGCCAGCCTTGTTTCTCCAAAGCCTTTTGGGAGTAAGCAAGGGCTGATACCCTCCAGGTGCCCTCTCCCTGACCCCAAGAGTGAGTTGGATTTGCAGGGATCTGTTATGTATGTTTGTGCACATACCTTCCTGGAGGGAGGGAGAGAATCTGGTTGAACAACTAATCAGAAAAAAAAAGGAAATTCTCCTAAGTGATTTGTTGATAACACTAAAGTCCTGTTAGAAAACAATATGTTTGTAATACTAATAATGAAAGTGTCATTTTAATTGAAGAGAACATCGCCCAGCTGTCAGCCTACATTTGCTGCCGTTTCCCATATCCAGAATGTGCAATTCAAGAGGTCATTCGGTAGAAAATGACTTTGCTAACACCCAGCTCGATCCCACCACTAGCCTGTGTTCTCCTCTCACGCTGTACAGTGAAAATGGGCTTTGTCAAAGAGCTCGGGTAGATGGAGGTTCACCTTTCTCAATCCTATAATGGAATTCCTGAACTTATTTTTCTCAGGTAATAAATGCACTTGACCTCAATGGAATACCCCTTTAGAAAATTACATGGGGGTTACAGAGCTCTGCAAACACGATGTGAAAATGAATGGGGGGAAATGGGGTGATTCCAGGGACTTATCTTTATGAGCCTAAGGGGTTAAAACAATATTGCTTAATGCATGTCACTCAACTAGTGTGTGTTAGAATAGGAGACTGATGAGAAATGGCTTCCTGAATATATTTTTCTTTATGTCACTGGTGTATGGGTTTGAAAACTGTTCTGTCTGTAGATTTGGAAGAATTCAAAGCACGTTTGTTTGCTGCTGACAACATGCCAAGTATCATGAATATCTCTCACTATAGGACACTGAAACCAATGCTCCTTTCCTTACCATGCTTGCCACCAAGTTTATTAGTTTCTTAGAGGTATCGAAACAAAGTACTACAACCTGGGTGGCGTAAGACAATATAAATATATTCTCTTACCCTGTGGAAGGTCAGAAATAAGAAAACAATGTGTGGTCCAGGTTGGTTCTTTCTGGAATCTTTGAAGGAGAAAGTCCCATGTTTCTCTTGTCATAGCTTTTCATGGTTCCTGACAATCCATATAGTTCTTGCCTTGTAAATGAATCACCCCAACCTGTGCATCCACCTTCTCAACTCTGGCATGCTGGTTTTCCTCCTCTTTTTATCAGGAAGCACTTATCAGATTTAGAATTCATTCCAAACCAAGATGATGCTTTTTTGAGATCTTTGCCTAAAAACATCTGCAAACATCTTATTTCCAAATAAGGTCACATTATGAGGTTCTAGATGAGTGTACCAAACTATGAAGAACTTTTCCAAGAATGGAAATTTCAGAATACTTCATTATGCTCATACAAAACACGCACATAGATGAGGAGGCAGTTTCTGGAACAAAGCAAGGGAATACTGCACGAATTAAAATCAGGTCAGGGGTGCATCAGGGTTGTATACTTTCATCATACTAATTCAGCGTGTGAGATGAGCAGGTATTCTGAGAAGCTGGACTACATGAAGAACTCACCATCAGGATTTGTGGAAGGTTCATTAAAATTGGTGATATAGAGAGGACCCAGTCTTGCTTGCTGAAGGCAAGGAGGACATGAAGCTCTTGCTGACACAAATCAGATGGAAGCCTTAAGTCTGGATCACACTCAATGTAAAGAAAATTCATGAAGTTGTCTAAGATTTCATTTTACTTGGATCTACAAGCAACATTCTTGGAAGCAACATGTGGCAGTTATATAATCTCATGTCAACGTGAGGATATTAAGAGTAAAGAGGTGGATTCTCGCTTGTCTATCAAGTCACAGCATGATGATGCTTCCTTGTGGGCATGACCTACTTATAAGGATTCCTGGAACTTACTCTTTCTTTTTACTTCACCTTCCTATTGGAGATCCACACTCAAAAAACTGGAGGAGCCACATGGAGACCTGCACCTGTACTGATATGCGTCCACTGTCACTGAATCCACAAGACTTTTCACCCACCGGCCTGCGATCTTCCTGTATTCAGCATCATTGTGCCTGTCTATGTGAGTCTGAAGAGGAATTCATGAACTAGTATAGGATGTATGGGTTAATATCAGACTTGGAAACCCAATTTGGATCAGGCTGGAATATTTTCTTAATATACAACAACTCTTTGATATAAAGCCCTCTCTAACATAGATGAGTGTTCCTGGATTTGCTTCTTTAGTCAACCCAGACTAATACACCAGAGTCAAGAAACCAAAGGACATATTGCATAGGGAAAACCTGCTACCTAAATCTCCTTTGAAGTGTTAAAGAACAAAGATGTCACTTTAAGAACTAAGGTGCACCTGACTCAAGCCATGTTATTTTCAATCACTGCATATACATGAAAGTTCGATAATGAAGACAGAAAACTGGAGAAAAGAATTGATGACTTTGAATTACAATGCTGGTGAGGAATAATAAGGATACTGTGGACTGTCAGAAAAAGCAATATCTGTCTCAGAAAATTTTCAGCTGAAATGTTTCTTAGAAGAAAGGGTGGAAAGACTTGGGGCTTGATATCAAGAGAGAAGAATCTGGAAAAAGACATCATGCTTGGTGGAGTGAAGGATCAGTGAATAAGAGAAAGTCCCTCAAGCAGATGTGTTGACTCATCTTCAAGGAGTCCAAACATTAGAATTGCGAGGACAGTGTTCAACTGGGAAGCATTTCCTTCTGTTGTACATAGGGACACTATGAATCACAATTTTCTAACCCACTACACTAAGCAAGATAATGAAAAAATTTTAACAACTTTTTTTCCTTTTATATAAGAAGCATCCTGAATAACACTTCTTAAAATACAGCCTGCAAACCAATGACAGCTCAAAAAGTTTTTGTGTGTATTTTACCTTAGCTACTCTGCAAGCAACTTGTGTTTGTGGGAAAGGGCATGATGCCCTCTATACAATGATACCACCTCTCTCACTCCTGTGTATGCCTAGACCCAAGCCCAAGTGGGAGCTGACAGTTAGACGTGACCTCCTATGTACTTCTTGATGCATCAAGCCTACTCACCATTCTTTATGGGCCACGTGTCCCAGGCATCCATCCTTATGAACACACCAATTCCCATGTATCCACAACTTCGATCAACCACACAGTTGTCTGAATCTGCTTCCCATTGGCGTTCGTGGTCTTTTGTCATTTAAATTCCATATCTTCAACTTACTCTCTGAGCATTCCTTTATCTTCTTGATCTAATGGGGACTCATCTGGCAAGGGTTCAGATTCCCTTATGACACACACAAGTAGTTTTTCCCATACACCATGCAGCATATGGTCTTGAGGTGGAGTAGGATATGTTTTGCTCCTCACTATTTATGGGCACTAGCTCTTCTATTTGCCCATTGAAACCTCTAAATTCTTATCAGAATTAATCACCTGCTGCCTTTTGGGGATATAATTATTGACCAACATCCTAATACATCTATACTCACTGAGGTTTTATGACCCCATTCAGGGTCTTTCTCTTCAATGCTATTCTGAATGACCTCAACATTTGTGTGCATGACCCACCCATGCTAGCTTCACCTTACCATCCCAACCCCACTACACTCACTCCTGTAGAACAGCAAGGACAACCAGACATAAAATAAGAGCCATAAATGTAATATTGAGTGTCACAGAACAAAACCCAAACCAAAAGCAAATCCAATTCCAACTCATATAGACTTTAGGTAGGGTTTCTCTGAGACTGTGAATTTTTAGGAATAGAGTCTCAACTTTCTCCTGTAGAGGGGCTGGTGGGTGTGGACCACCGACCTTGTAATTAGCAGGTCCTATAGATAGTACCACCAGCTCTCCTTTAAAAAGGCAAAAAGAATCAGGAGAAATGAGCTGTCGTGACACAGCAAGAGGTGCTTAAAAAAACAAAACAGAATTACTCTGGGCAGAACAGAGCTTTCATTGTACTCATTTTTCCCTCTAGGTGAACACCCAACAACTAATGCACTCTGAGTTAGTGCACTCAGTGGTGTGACCTGGGAACGTTCTCTGTGGTCACAGTGATGATTTTTTTTTGTTGTTGTTTGGTAAAAGCAGTTTTGCTCAAATCTTTTCTTGTGTGTGATGACCAATTTGAGAGCATAGTCTGTAGCTTTCAAATTTTGTTTGCTGCTCAAGAAAAATGCCACAGAAACTCTTGTAATGTTGAACACAGATTACCAGGACAGTGCTATGGGAAAAATTCAAGTGTGTGCATGGTTTTCTCATTTCAAAAAATGTGAAATGTTGATTGATAACAAACCTCATTCTGGATGTCTGTCAACTTCCAGAACAAATGAAAATGTTGACTGTAGTGCATTTGGAGTTCATTCCACCATGTCAGGCTGTTAACCAACCTTTTAATTTAGAGGTTCTGAAAAGATTGCCTAACACTGTGAGACCAAAAAAAGGGGGGGGCTAATTCATGGCAGATGGGTCTGTTTTTGCCACCAACACAATGGACTTGTTCATGCAGCCATCTCAGTGCGCTAGTATTTGGCAAAAATCAGTATGCCTCTGTTGGCCCACACACCTTACTCACTTGACCTCAATCCATGTGACTTCTTTTTGTTTCCATGAATGAAGACAAGGGACATGAACTGGCAGTGATTTGCTGAAATAGAAGAGGTGAAGAAAAAAGTGAAAGAGCTATCTAAACAGATGAACTTGAAAAATATTTCCAAGAATGGAATCACGGATTTTACAAATGTATTAAGTGTAATGGAGAGTACTTTGAAAGTGATGTTTTGTAAAAAAAAAAGAAAGAAAGAAAGAAAGAAAGAAAAGAGAAAGAAATACATAGCTTTGAAAACAAATTCCATTTGGGGAATACCACTTGATATTTAGTTTCATTCAATAGGTCAAAAATATTACTATTTCAGCATTTGCAGTAGAGATCCATTTTCTCACAACACTCCATTATGGCATAAATTATCACTGTATTATTTTAGGCAATTGATGTGCCAGATCACATTTCACAAATCTACACTTACTACACAAAACAAATACAGCAGAGATTGCTATATTAAGGTTAACAAATAAGACAGGCATTACTCTTACTTTTCTTCAGTTCAGTGTAAACATATGAATTCTATTCATTAACACTTTTAAACTGACAATATCCACATTTTGATTCCTGAACCAAATGAATAATTCAACTATGACTATGCAGTTGTGTGCAGAGAGTCAATTTCATTTCGCAGCAGCCCTGTAAATCAGAATAGAATTGCCCCATAGGGGTTTTCTGGCTGTAATCTTGATGGCAGCTGATATAGGCAGGTTTTCTCCTGTGGAGCAACTGATAGGTTCAAACCTTTGAGTTTTCAGTTACCAGCCAGGTACTACACCATCAGAATTCTTACCTGTGATATCCTCTGTTCAATGACTAATTGAGGAAAAACTTTTGTGTAGTTCTTTGCCCACATCCAAAAGGGGAAGATTGCATCCAAAGAGGGATGTTGCTTTACCAGGAATAACTGTTCATTGTGCGAGCCCTGGTAATGGCAGAGCAGAAGGTGTGGGTGTTGTAATGAAGAACTTGACCTGGTGGGATAGAAGTGCATATGTGAATGAAGGAGAAAGGGAATCAAAGGAATCTTTCATACAGGCAGTTGGGTAGGATACTACTAGTTAATATGGAGCCGTAGAAGTTTTTCAGGGGGGGCAAGGACATATGATGCGATGGATACTAGGTTTTGTGTCAACTTGATTGGGCCAGGATTCTCAGTAGTCTGGCAGTTGAGGCCTCGCCATCCCCCATATACGATCTAACATAATGTTCTCCACTTCTTGATGGGATCTATTGTGGACAGCCAAGCAGCTGTAAGGTGATTATGGGGGAGTGCAATTAAGTAAATCTAAGTGAATCAACTAAGTGATCTAAGTAAAGATCCAAACTCTGATACAATTGAAGGAAGTTTCCTCAGGGGGGGTAGCCTGCTTCCTATGTAAGTGGATACTGTGGCAAAGACTGCTATCTTTTTGCTGGGTCTGGATCTTGCACCTGGTTTATAGACCACAGGTTCTTTGAACTTGAGCCAATGTCTAGACACACTGCCTACCAACCCTGAGAGTCTTCGGGGACCTGTCATCTGACCTGCTGACCATGGGTTCATTCACCTTTGCAGTTACCAGCATGTCACCTGTCTGCTGATCTTGGGTCCATCAGTCCCAGTAGCTACTTGAGTTAGAAGATGATTCCAGCCTAACAGCTAACCCATGGACTTGTAACTGGCAGAGACTTGGACTTGACTGCTTCTACATTGTGTAAGTCATTTTCTTATCCAATTTCTTTCTATACCTCCTACCCACTCTATACTCTTCCTTTGGTCACACATATGTAAGTGTCACTGTTTTTGCTGCTTTAGACAACTCAGCCTTACAAAATCAGGATGGAATGTAGGGAGCATCCTCATCTGCTGGTGAGACTAAATATAGGGAATGGACTTGAAGATTCCTACAGAGCCTTGGAATTCTCTGATGGGCCATGGCAATGGATTGACCTACCCTGGTTAAAGTAAAGTAAAATGTATATGAGACACCCTGGTAGAGCAGGAGAGAGCCCATATCATTAATAAATTAAAAAACCTCTGGTTGTCAGCTTTGAACCGAGCTTTGACTAGGCCTCAACACCTTGAAAGGAAAAGATTCTATGCAGGCAAATCATTTGAACCCCTATGCAGCAAAAAATTCTATGTTGACATCAGAGGGATTGTCATGATTTGGAATCAACTCAAAGGTTGTTTTGTTTTACGTATACCATTTGAGAATTGCTGCTTTGTTTGGTTTGTTTTTTTTAACTAAGTCTGAAAGAGTATTCTATACATTTTAAAAATTGTGATGTAGCACAAATACTTTAAACAGCTGGTAACATTTTCAGGGTAGACCAGGGAACTGGATTTATTCTAGAGGCAGAAAAAAGTCAACAAAGGAGAGAGGCAATTAGTAATTAGTTTTGATTTGGGTAGCGTATGATTCAAACTACACATTTTTGCAGAATGGGAGAAATATTTTCCTCTCATTATGAGTGCAAACTCACTTTCTACTTTCTACATTTTACAGAGAGGTGCTGAAATAGTTCTGTGTGAAATTACTGGGTTGCTTAGGCATTGTTTTACAAACTCTGGGGGGTGGGGATAATGGCTATTGAAGAAACAACTTGCTGAAGCTGGACATACATCCTGCTATTCTCTTTACTTTTGTACATGCTCAAAAGTTTCTGCAAGGAAAGAAAACTCTCAAGAACAAAAAGACGTGAGATTTAAACCTAGATTTTCTTTTTTTTAGGATCGTAGGAAATTTACTTAAATTTGATCTATCAAATATTAGTTTAGGAATAGCAGCATTAATTTGAAAAATTACATATGGATATTTGTAAAGTGCAGCTTTCAAAATTGGTATGATTGGGCTGAGCCCTGGTGGTGTAGTGGTTGTGCGCAGGACTGCGCCCCACTGGAATGGAGGTTCAATTCCAGCAGCGGCTCCACAGGAGCAAAGGCTGGGCCTCCTACTCCCACCACCACAGGGCAGTGATGCCAAAAAAATTGGTATGATTAAAGTTTAAATAAATATAATAAAAGAAACAACTATTCAAAAACACATGCCTAGGAAAATAACACATAATATTTTAAATTATTTTAATTTCATGAGTAAGGTGTTGCTATTAGTTTATACCTTCACTCAATCCCTGTCCTTTAAAAAATCATCTTATTGGGATCTCATACAACTTTTATGACAATCCACTCATATATCCATTGTGTGTCAAGCACCTTTGTTCATTTGTTGCCATCATTATTCTCAAAACATTCACTCTCCATTTAAGCCCTTGGCATCAGCTCCTCACTTTCCCCCTCCCTCTCCACTTCCCCTCCCTCATGAACCCTTGATAATTTATAAATTATTGTTATTTTGTTATATTTTATACTGTCCCATGTCTCCCTTCATCCACGTCCTTATTGTCTTTACCCCAAGGAGGAGGATGTATGTAGATCCTTATAATCAGTTCCTCCTTTCTATCCCACCCTCCCTCCATCTTGCTGGTATCCCTAGTCTCGCCCCTAGTCCCAAAGGGGTCTTCTCTCCTGGATTCTCTGTGTTTCTGGTTCCTGTCTGTACCAATGTACATCCTTTGGTCCAGCCGGATTTGTAAGGCAGGACTGGGATAATGATAATGAAGCATTGAAGAACTAGAGGAAAGTTATATATTTCATCACTGCTACACTGTACCCTAACTGGTTTGTCTCTGCTCTGCAACCATTCTGTAAAGGTATATATGTTACCTATGGTTAGACTTTGGGTGACCAATCTGAAAGCCCCCTCATTTGCAATGTCATTTACCTAGATTTTCTGATGTCAAACAAAAAACCAATAGCAATGACTAGACATAAACAGAAAAACCAAAATCAAAAGAGAAATCAGAAAGTATTTAAAACTGAAACAACTTTAAAATGGGCCAACAGGGAGATCAAATCATAAAATATTATATTTTCACCTAACTACAGCTGCCATAATCAATTTTGCAATGCTCTCTATGTGATAGCCAGGCTATTCCCATCCCTTGACTATCATCAAGAGGACATTCACTGGAGCTTTACCCATGTGGAGAATCTGCAAATGGATTTGGGGTTTCTACTGTCATCAATAGCCTTCTGCAAACTGGGTGCCCAGAGTGTAAGTTCTCGCACAATTCCTTCCTTCAATTTTGTATTATTTTATTTTCTACCCTTGGGTCACACAGGTTTCCATGTGGACTTAGTTGATGCCTCACTTAGATGGCCGCTTATTTGAAGACAAGTCTTTAAGGCCCTAAACTTTCTGAAAGCCAGTCACTATCTGGTTTCCTCTCCACACATTGCGATAGCATGCATATCGTCTATGATCTCTTCAAAAGGGCACACATCAAATAGGGCCATGCCATAAGAATTAATTGTTCTAAAACTAGACTAAAATGAAAATCAACTGCAAAAATCATTCGTGTACCTATAGACTATTTAGAGCTCTCATTCCCTTTAGAGATATCATCGTCATTTTATGCTAGATAGCATTATAAATCATCCCCTTCCCAGAGCATAAGTTAATTTTATTGATAGTGTCATTAATTAGCCAATGGTAAAGAATTTAGGACACTGTTAAGAAAAGAATATTCTCTCCTCCCCCCCAAAAAAGATAAGGATATTATACAAGTATGGGTTGACTTAACTGACTGGACACTATTTACATAATGAAACTTGTTGATATCGCAAGACTTTCAATAACACTTCTTCACAAAGGCAGAACCATATTTACCAAATTAACAAATGTCATAAGAAAGCAAGAAGGGCATTAAAATAGTAAATACATGGTAGACTTGGGCCACCATTCTTTGGACACCCTCAAAGCAAGAGATCCACACCAAAGGTCAACCACCACCAGCTCCTTAACTTTGAGACTGCACTCATTTGTTTTTCTCACACTAGGGCATTTTAGCCTTAAGTTCAAACAAATATGTCAGTGTCTGAAATCTGCGACAGGTGAGTTTCAGATAGAGTTCAGGTCACTTATATTTGCTATTCTATGTATGCCTTGCAACAGGGTCCATAAATTTGGCCCCATTTTCTCATTGATGATTCTCATAGCTTTGGGATTGACATTTAGGTCTCTAATCCTAATTCTATCTTGAGTTTGTTTTTATGCATGGGGAATGGGGTGAATCCGGTTTCATTCTGCAGAGGAAAACCCAATGTTTTCAGCAGTATGTTGTCCCTTTCCCATTTAATGTTTTCTAGTCCTTTGTTAAAAATAAGTGGCTTGTGTTGTTGTTGTTGTAAGGGACAAATAATACAGCTCCACCACTGAAACGTGGATGATTCAACCCATTCAGCAGTACCAATGAAGGAAGACAAAATGATCTGCTTCTGCAGAAGTTGTAGCCATGAGAATCCTATGGAATTCAGTTTTACACTGTAACATATTATGTTAGTCTGGGTTGACTAGAGAAACAAATTTATAAACACTCATATGTGTATAAGAAAGAGCTTTATGTCAACAAGCAATTGTATATTGAGAAAACATCTCAGTCCAGTCCAGATCAAGACTGTAAGTCTGATATTAGCCCTTATGTCTAATACCAGTCTGTAAATTCCTCTTCAGACTCATACAACACATGCAATGATGCCAAGTGCGAGATGATTATAAGTCAGTGGGCAGAAAGTTTTGTGGATCCATGGTGGTAGAAGTATCTTAGCATGGCATGGGTCTCCACATGGGTCCTCTAGCTCCAAAGCTCTGGCTGCCATCAGCATAAGTCCATGTGAATTGCCAATAGGAATGTCTCACAGGAAGAGGAAGCAGAGAATGGATCTGGCCTCTAGTAAGCTATTTATTTCCTTTTCATCTCCAAATGAGGTCATCAAGCTGTGACCCGATTGACAGGTTAGGATCCACCCCTTTACATGTTGACGAGAGATTATGTAACTGCCACACACATGTTGTCACCATGAGTTGGAAACACCTGAATGACAATGATTGGTTTTATTATTATGGAAAAAGGGATAAGCCATCATTGGGTGTTTTAGAAATAAACTTGGATAATATACTTGTGCCAACAAACAAACAAACACCATTAACGAAATGAAAACTATAGTGACTATAACAAAATAAACTGATGTGTGGGTGTGGGTGTGATTTAAGTCCTTGAAAGTCTACTATAATTTCTCCCCAAAAGTGGTTCATAAAGGTTTAAAGAACATTGTTAGAATAAGCCATAACTCCGGGGGGTGACTTTAAAGAGGACATCAAGAATCTGAGTCCTTAACACCTGATATTTTACTCTTTATATAAAGGTGTGATAGACAAACATCATACTTCATGTATTCACAAACCTGATTGCGAATTGTGATTGTAAACCTGCCCATTACAAAATTGGTGGTATAATAAAGAACTTCTTAATGTTTTCCGACAGCACCAGTAAACAATCAGGACTGTAAACACCCATCAGGATGATTATGGGGTTTAATAATTCCTATTGATTATGCAAGTCTGATTTTAGGTGTAGTGTTTTCTGTTTCCTATTCCTTTTCAGCACCGCCTCTGCTGCTGTTAAACGCTCTCCTTTTCATCCGCCTTGCATGCTCTGCCTTGTGCGAAGACTTGCTTAGGGAGCCCTCCGAGGCACATTGTTTCGTCGGAGACAGCTGTTCTTTACTAGCTCAGCCTGACGGAAGTTATATATAGTGACGATAATAATAAATTGTCTACACATATGCACAAGCGCATGGGGAGTCGCTGATGAAAATTAGTGTTTTATGCATATGTGGTGCTTTCCTTTGATTGCATTTACAAACATTCCACTTAACTGTCCCCCTCCAGCTGTTGGGTTGTACCTTCTTGGCTCACAGAGGGTTCAGCGCTGCCCCTTCAACCCCCTCCCCCCAGATTACTTTGCACATTGCCAAATTTACACACCGATACACAGCTCCAGGGTTATGAATGTCCTATTTAGGGACAGTTCCTAACCTCACTGCCCACTCATATAAAGCTTGTCCTTTGAGGTTAATGTCAATTTTCTATTTTTGAAATGATTGAGTCAACCCCAACCTGCAACACATTAACCATCACACTTGCATTCACTCGCTTTATGTGTGGCCTTTAAAGTATTGCAAAGACCTAGAGCTTCTTCCTACACTAAAAAAGGGTAAGTAAGAACCATCAGCACCTACAATTCCACTTCAAGATGGAAAGAGACAATGAGGAATGGATGTCATTTGTACCTGGTACTGCCTGTGCTGTCTACGTTTCTTCTCCTAGTCCTATTTGTCATAGAAAAACACTCGGATCTGGTAGGGGCTTTTACTGGCTTCACAAACTTTGCACCCACTGGCCAGGGATCACTGGACATTATTCACGGTGGCATGTGGCTGCATGAGTCTCAAGAGAGACTAATGGATTAGGTTCAGACTTATAGACTAGTATTAGACTTATGGACTTGATCTGAACTGGACCGGGATGTTTGCTTGATCTATAACTACTTCTTAATATAAAGCTCTCTTTTACACATGTTTATGAGTGTCACTAAATTTGTTTCCCCAGTCAACTGCCTAACACAGGGCATATTTCTCATATTAAAATTCTATATACCTGCAGAGCTTCATATCAATGCAAGATGTTTGGCCAACCTTTCTCCTAATTTTCCATTTGCTTAAGTTTTTCATCTTGTTCATCATCCGATGTATCACAGAATTGCCTTTGTCATAATTTATCTCACACTTTACCATGGCAGTACAAGTTGGGCACCATGATTTTCTTTGATTTCCAGTGAGATCATCATACTGCAGTGTGAACGAATTTGGTTTTCACCATAGAGGATGGCCTGGGGAAGGACACGCAGATAACCACAGTGGCCACATTTCACGTGACCCCAGAGGACAGTGTGGGGAGGAAGAAAGGGACAGTGACTCATTCAGAGATTCTTTTCCATTATTCCAAACTGTCTTCATTCTTTCTGCAGATCTGTTTTTTTCTGGACATGGTCAAGTAGAGTACTGAGGAAAGGTTATGCTCTGAGCTCTATTTTCATACAATAGATAGGATCTCTGATCCAGTTGTCTTATCTTTAAGATGGGTGCAAAAGATAATCTGGAGTGGGTAGATTTGGGATCTAATTTTTGTTTTATCTTTTAGCTGTATGACCTTGAAGCCATGCTTTGGGAGATAGATGATGTGTTCTACTTCTGTAAAAAGTTTCTATCTAAAATTCACAGGGGCAGTTCTACCTTGCCCTAGAGGGTCTCTGTGAATCAGAATGGAGATGATGGCAGTGAAGTTTTTTTTGTTTTGATTTGATCTTTTGATGGGCTTGCTACAAGAGTTTTGCACACTTTCTCTATTCTCTTGCCCTGTATGCCTCACACAACTTTTGTGAGAGTCTGGTGAGATCATATGAAACAACTCAATTTGGAAATGGCCCAGTAGCAGACAGATGACTTTCCCTGGGGGAATATATCATCAGAAGTTTCTTGTGATCAGACAACCGCTCACTCATTGAGTCATTGAGTCATTGGGTCGTTGAGTCAATGCGGACTCATAGCGACCTCTTTGTAAAAAGAGTAAAAAGCCTAGTCTTACTCCCTCAGAGCTGCTGGTGGTTACAAAGCGCTGACCAGGCAGATCACTGCTCCACGCATGACCAGTCCTGATGACAATAAGCAGATGCACACCGAACCAGTCCCATTGATTTTGGAAGTGGTTCAGTGTGGCCCAAATCCTTGCTGCTAATTTCTGTTTTTCAGTAATCCTCCATACCGTGTGGCCTTTACAATGTGAATATAGACTCCAGTGACTCAAAATTATGCTAACTTCTGTTGTGATTGTTAAGGAAATCAGAGTTTGTTAAATGATGCCTGTACGCAGACAACAAAAAGGAAGCATGTTTTAGTGCTTGCCAACTAGCTAATTCAGTCTATACATTATAGTCATACTCTCATATCCTGGGACCTGCTCTTTACCCAGGAAGGCTAATTGTCTTCTGCTATCTTAGAGCTCCTTTGTCATTCAATCAGGTTTCACCAAAGAGAGCATGGGCAGGATCTGAGGATGGGAAGATAGAGGCATAAGGGTATCTTTCCTTAACTTTTCAGTAGCTGTAACTCCTCAGTAGCTGCTTCCTAAGCACTCCAGCTATGAACTGCCTGCCCAGGTTCTCTCTCTCCCTGAGTTCATTTAACACTACTTCTTGTCTAATCTGAGTACTATTGCTCAGTGCAGCAGCATCCTTTGTCTTAACCCTTCCCATAGCTCCATAAATATTCCTGTCTTTGTTGTTGTAAAAACAAAGCTAAACAAAAACAGACCCCAAGCCAAGCTAGCTGTCATCCAATCAATTCTGTCTGCTAGTGAACTTATAGGACAGACTAGAACCCTTGTTGTCTACTGAATTCAAAACAACCCGAAAGTCATGAAGACGTTAGGCACACTGGGATGAATTGCTACCTGACCCTGCACCCCCATTTGTGACCCTGCACCCCCATGGCCTTTTTTTATGTAGGTTCTACAGAAGTCTGATTAATATCATCGCTGGGCTGTGGTCAAGTCACTGCTAACAAATGGTTGGTGACAACACTTGAGGGGTACCACTGGCTGGGAATCCAACTCAGATTTCCTATATGAAAGGTGAGGAGTCACATTGAAAACCAATGCCCTCACAGACACATTTTTTTTTCTAGTACAATTGTCTTTGAGTTGTTTCTGTGGTAGTTACATACTTTGGTGTCAACTTGACACAACTAAGAGTGAAGGGGATGAAGACTAACCTGTCAATCATGTTGAAGCTTGATGACCTCGTTTAGAGGTGCTACAGAGATAGATAGCTCACTGGAGGCCAGACCCACACTCTCCCTGTGAGACATTCCTGTTGACAAACCATATGAAGACAGGCTGATACAGCCAAAGCCCTGGAGCTGGAGGAGCCACGTGGAAACCCACGCCAGCACTGAGATGCTTCCACCGTCACTGAATCCATAAGAATTTACACCCACTGGCCTGTGATTTTCCTGCATTCAGCATCATTGCATGTATGCATGGGCCTGAAAAGGGATGTATAGACTGGTGTCGGACATACGGGCCAATATCAGACTTAGGGACTTGATCTGGACTAGACTGGAATATTTTCTCAGTATACAATTGCTCTTTTATATGAATCTCTTTCTTATACACATACGAGTGTCTATAAATTTGTTTCTCTAGTCAACCCAGATTTACACAACTTTGAACCATGACAATTCCATGAGCATCACAGTAGAACCACAATGTATCACCAGGAACTCACAGAAATTCAAACAGGAATCAGAAGAGGATGTAGCATAGGGAATATCATTACTGATATTCGACGGACCTTGGCTGATGTTGGGTGGACTATGTCTGAGATCAGAGACCATCAGAAAGCATGTGACTGTGTGGATCATAACAAACTATGGGTGACACGTAGAAGAATGGGAAGTCCAGAAAGAACACTTTGTTGTGCTCATAGAAACTTCACGTGGACCAAGAAGAGGAAATACTACATGGTTTAAAATTAGGAAAAGTGTGCTTCATGGTTGCATCCTTTCATCACATTTATTCAATCTATATGCTGTGTCTGTATCCGCTCACATTCTTTGGACATGCTATCTATCAAAAGAGGCTCCCACAGAAGGAAATTATGCTTGATAAAGTAGAGGGTCAGCAAAAAAATAGGAAAACCCTCAACAAGATGGATTGACTCTGTGGCTCTAGCAATGAGCTCAAACGTATGAACAATTTGAGGATGGTGCAGATCCGGCAGTGTTTTATTCTGTTGTACAAAGGATCACGATGAGTCAGAACTGACTGGACAGCACCTAACAGCGTAGTCGTCCAGTCTCCAATTTTCTTATAAGAAGAAAATATAAATATAGAAAATCAAAATCTAGCTAAGTTAACTAATATACCACACTCAGAAATACTTACCTTGTGTAAATTTAGTTTCAGATGTCTTAAATGACAACCACTTAGAAATGCATTACAGAATTCCATTAATAAAATGTAAAATCCAGATTTAATAGCTATATATATTTTAATGGCACACATTTATTGCTACACATAATTCATCGCATACATTAAGCCTGGAATTTCCTGTAGGCAGCAATAAATATGATTTAGAAGTCACAAATTTGTGTGAAGTCTATTATTCTCTTGAGGACAGTTCCAAAAACCTTCACAAATTAGAAGATAAAAGTTTCTAAAAATTGGTAACTTATTTATTTTGAGAATCATTTTTATTTTAGTGCACCCTACAGAATATACTTAAAAATGAAATTATATTTATATGTATATTATACAAATTACACAACAATAAAAAGTTGTAATTTTGTTGTTCTTTTTTATATCACTTGATGTAGATACTAGTGTTTCAAGTCTTGAATGAATAATTTTATTTTATATATTTGAAAGTAAAAATATAAACTTTTACATTATAAAATCAGCACATGTACATTATGAATAATTTACTAATAATTAAAATCCTTAATTCCCAACACTATCAGCACTTCAAGGAATAAAACTTAGAATAATATAACATTTATACATACACATGTAAATATATATATATATATATACACTTCTAACAGAATAGTATGATATATAGTGTTTGTGTTATCTACTTCTTAGGTACAATTCTATTTTTCCTAGCAAATAAATTTATCTGGCTTAATATCCGAATCATGTAATAATTGCCCCAATTATACCCAAAATGTCTTTACAGTTGGTTTGCTCTAAGGAAAATTTAAATCTGGACCATTCATGATATATTGTTAGGTTAAGTTTGTAAACTGGAACAAAGGCCAAAGGACAAATCCTTCTGGCTCCCTGTTTTGTATAAATAAAGTTTTCTGGAAACACACGCCTTCTCATTTGCTTAAGTATCATCCCCTCTGCTTTCACTTTGTCATGGCAGAGTTGAGTGGTTGTAATGGAGACCATGTGGCCTAAAAGAAGCAAACAAACAAACAAAATCACTGCCATCAGTCCATTCTGACTCATAGTGACCTTTTAGAACAAGGTAGCAGGGCCTCTGTGGGTTTCTGAGACTCTTTTACAAGAGTAGAAAGTCTCATCTTTCTCCAGCAGAGTGGCTAGTGGTTTTGAACTGCTGGCCTTGAGGACAGAAACCCAACATATAATCCCTGTACCACCAGAGCTCCTACAATATTTGCCATCTGAACTTTCCCAGAAAACTTTTGCTGACTTTTGATCTAGAGCTCACCAAATCCACTGTGAAGTTAATATGATTCACAGTGACCCTATAGGACACTGTAAAACATGTCCATACAGTTTCTAAGACTGTAAATATGTATGGGAATAGACAGCCTCATCTTTCTTTTCCTAGTGAGGCTAGTGGGTTTGAACCACCACCTTGCAGATAGTAGTTGAACAGTGCTTTTTCTCATTGCATTGAATTGTTGGTACATCTGGTGGCTTCTTGCAGCCTGTTTTAGCTTCTTTGGACTTCTTATTTTTTTCTTTCCTATCTAGCTAACCTCAGTTACTTTACTATCAATATGATCCATTATGGCAGTTACTTAATCTCCTGTCAACTTGTGAAGGAGTAGAGTTCAGCCTGTCAATCAGGTCGCAGCATGATGACCTCATTTGGGGATACCATGGAGATAAATAACTCACTGGAGGCCAAATACAGACAGACTCCCTATGAGGCATTCCTGTTGACAAACCACGTGAAGCTACGCTGATGCGGCCAGAGCCCTGAAGCTGGAAGAGCCATGTGGATACCCCTGACTGCATTGGATGCTTGTATTGCCACTGGATCCGCAAGACTTTCCACCCACTGGTTTGTGATCTTCCTGCATTCAGCATCCTTACATGGCCATGTGAGTCTAAAGAGGAATTAATGGGTTGGTATTAACATATATGGTAGTATTGGACACATGGATTTGAACTGGGCTGGACTGGAATTCTTTTTAATTTACAATTGCTTTTTGATATAAAGTTCATATATATATATAAATATATATATATTTCCCTGGATTTGTTTTTCTAGTCAACCCAGACTAACACACCCATCTTCCTTCTATATTAAAAAAAATCCATTTAATGGATTAAACATAAGGGGACTTCAATTAGTTGGTGAGCAAAATTTTATTTCACAAACTTTTGAATCCCCCTCATGCAGATAATTTCTGGGTCTTGTAGACACTTTCTTTTCTTAATTATTTTACATGCAGCTTTTATAAAAAATCTACTGTGTCAAGCATATTTGTGCATTTGTTGCCATCATCTTTTGAAAACATTTTCTTTCTACTTGAGCCCTTGGTATCAGCTCCTCATTCTCCCCCCTCCTTTTCCCACCCTTCCTCCCTCAAGAATCTTTGATAATTTGTAAATTGTTATTATTATGTTTATATCTGGCATCTACTACTGTCTCCCTTCACCCATGTTTCTGTTGTTTGTCCTGCCTGGGGGTGAAGGTGGGGGATGGGTTGTAGGCATTTTCTCAGAGTTTTTTATACCTTTACAAAGGAATAAACCCGTACATTTAAATAATCAGAAAAACATTTGGAATGAAAGTATCTTGGGGGTGAGTGTGAAAGAAGAGATAATAATTAAGTTACTGGGGAATAAGGCAAGGGATGGGGGTGGGGGGAAGGGGAATAGAGAAAATAAGATGATTTTGGAAGTCCAATCTTTCTTAGCTGTGAATGATAAAGAAAGTCCAAGCAATGGAAAGCAGCACCAAGAAATCTACAGACAGCTGTGATTTTCTGAAGACGGGGGAAAAAATCTCTAATGAAGAAAAAGATGGAAATTTCAAAGACAAACTATCTGTTGCCAATTTTTGTCTGGGTCAACTCAGTACAGCACATATTAAATAGATAAGATGGGACTGCCCAACCATTCCAAAAACTACTCGTGGTTGTGTCTTCTCTGTGGATGGCATTAAATTGCCATGTAGAGGAATACAGGAAACATGTCACTCATCTAGTAAAGTTCAGACTATATTGCTATGAGATTGTTATCTATAACTCTGCATGATCCAAGGCTATCTTTCAACTCAGAGTATTCCATGTTTCCTATTAGTCCATGTTCTTACATCAGAATATTTGAATTCTTACCATAATAGGAATCCTAGAAGACTCAACTGAGCTCATGTGGAATGTATAGTATTCATAGTATACGTAGAGTCCTATGAACAGGTTTAAAATCACGGAAGGTGTCACTTTCACTATGTTAATTTAATTAATTAACTAATTAATTAAATTTTATGCTGAGAAAATAATCTGAGAAGCTGCATTATACAAAGAAGAGCACAACATTAAGATTGGAGGGGGAAAAAAGATCGAAGGAGAGCTCATTAGCAACTAATAATATGCAAATGACACAACCTTGCTTGCTGAAAGCCAACAAGACTTGATACCCGATAAGGCCCGCAGGCAGCTGCTTTCAGTACAGATTACAGCTCAGTGTGCAGAAAAGCTCAATCCTCTCAACTGGATGAGTAGACAACATCCTGATAAACAGAGAAATGATTGAAGTTGCCAAGGATTTAATTTCACTCGCAACTATAATCACTACACAGGGAAGCCGCCGTCAACAGAACTTATGACATACTGCATTTGTCAAATTTTCTACAAGAAGACCTCTTTAAAATGTGGAAGGGGAGGTGTCCCTTTGAGAACTAAGGTGCACCAGATCCAAGCCATGTTATCTTTAATCATCTCAGATGTGTGCGGAATCTGCATGATGAATAAGGGAGACTGGAGAAGAACAGACACATTTGGATTGTGGTGTTGGCAAAGAAGACTGGATGTTGAGCTGCCAGAAGAACAAACAAATCTGTTTTCTAGGAAGTACAACCAAAATACCCTATAGAATTGAGGATGGCCAAATGCTGATGTGTTTACCTTGGATATGCTGTCAGAAGGGACCAGTGCCTGGAGAAGGACAGCATGTCTGATAGTTGTGGGTGTTAGGTGACATAGACGTGGTTCTCACAGGGACCCTATGTACAGCAGAATTTGCTTGCTTTTGTACAATGTTTGGCCGAGGGTCAAGAAAAAGAGGAAGACCTTCAGCAAGATTTTTCCTGCTGTACACAGGATAGCTATGATTCAGAACTGAATTGATGACACCTCACCATGCAGCAACCATCATATTTGCCATTGCTGTTGTGGCTGAGTGCCGTGGACTGAGTTCCAATGTCCAACAGAATGAAATGCAGTCCAGTCCCGGACCATCCTCACAATAGTTACTATGTTTGATCCCATTGTTGTAGCTGCTGTGACAACTTTCTGAGGGTCACACGCTTTTTTCACTGACCCTCCTGATAAGGTATGCAAAAGTATGTGAAATTAAAAAATCTCACTATCCTCCTTTCTAAGGAACAGTCTTGGTGTACTTTTTTCAATACAGGTTCCTTCTTTCTTCTGGTATTCCATGCACACAGAATATACTTTGCCAATAATATAATTCAAAGGAATCGCTTCTTCTTCCCTTATTTACTGACTAACTTTGACATGCAAATGAAGTCATTGAAAATACCAGAGTTGGAGTCAAGTGTACCTTAGTCCAAAAAGTAGCATCTTTATTTTTCAACCCTTTAAGAGATTTTTTAAAATAGTAGATCCCCCTTAGTGAAATATCATTTGATTTCTTGTCTGCTGCTTCCATAGCTATTGGTGGAGGACCCTGGTAAAATTAGCCACTTCAGTCTTTTCTCCATTTGTTATTCTGTAGTTTGCTGGTGCAATTTTGAGGATTTTTGTTCTCTCTATGTTGAGGCATAGTGCTAGCTTTTAAAATTCAATGCATTTTTCATGTGTGATCGCTTGCTATATCATGTTGACTGGTTCCTGCCTAACGATCTGTTGCTTAACCTACGTTTGGTATAGCAAGGAAGACTCTGCTAAACAAAACAGAACAACACACAAACCAAACTCACTACTATTGAGTCAATGACAATTAATAATGACCCTACAGGGCAGTGTAGAAATATCCCTGTGAGTTTTCCAAGTTCGTAAGTATGGGATTGGAAAGCCCTGTCTTTCTCCAAAGGATTGGCTCATGGTGTCAAACTACTTGACTTTGCAGTAAGCAGCCACACAGATGACCACTGTTCTACCAGGACCCTTCCTTTGTCTTAAAGTGATGAAAGTGGAAACATATTTTTATAGAGTTTTAATGTCTGGGTCAATTGTTGTAAGGTGGGTTTTTTCAAGGGAGAAAAGAGAGAGAAAGGGCAAAACCCAGGATCTAAAAATAGAAGTCCTCGTGAACAAAGAAAAGCAAAGTTCAGATGAGCAATCTGTTTCCAGATGAATGAGGGATCGTTCTAGAAGGGGAGTTGTTTGCCCAAAGGAGCAAACTGTCCCAACTCAAAGAAACAAGCTTGTTGCAGCACCAGTGGCAGCCCATGACCTCCTCATGGATTCCAAGTAGAATTGTGTTCCATGACTGATGTCCTGGAAGTTGATGGCCGGATCTTTTTATTTTTATTTTTTGGACACACCACTGGGTGGCCTTGAACCTCCAATCGCTTTTTATTATTAATTAATCATTTTATTGGGGGATCATACCACTCTTTTCACAGTATATACATACATAAAATACATACATTGTGTGAAGCACATCCATATATCTCTTGCCATCATCATTTTCAAAACATATTCTTTACACTTGAGCTCTTGGTATTAGCTCCTCCTTTTTCCCTCCCCCCACCCTCCTTCCCTCATGAACGCTTGATAAGTTGTAGGTTTTTTGTTTTCCCCAATTTTTTCTTGCAGCCTAGCTCGCTCCTCGTTTGCACTAACCAGGGAATCCCAAAGTCAGGTAGGGTGATTGCTGTTTCTTCATAGCAACATCCAAGCAGGAGTTTTACTAGCAAGAGAGGAACGAGAGAACAGAAGTTAGGGAGCCTTTCATTTTAGCTAAATCATGACAAATCTCCATGAGTTCAGAGTTGAAGTAACCGAGACTTGGGTCAAATTGTTTCTGAGCTACCTCTCTTTTTTGACCCCCTTATCACTTCTCCGGGTTTATGTAATTGCTGTGTTTCCAGGGACTTGCTCAATGGATGCAACTACGGACCCTCTTAGCCGGGGAGATGGGGATCCTGGCCTTTGCACAGCCTCCATCTGAAGGAGGAGCTGCTCTTGTGCCTTCATGGCTTAGCCAGGGTCTCCATCTCTTCCTATGCCACCCAGGCTCAGAGGGATCCCTGGGAAGCAGACAATGTAATATGGCGTACAGGGCAGCTGCCCAGCATATCCAGGTAGCTCACTCAAGTGTAGATGGAGTCAGTGTACTCTGGAGGGGGTTAAGGGGGAAGAGATGAGAGGAAGCTGGAAGGCAAATTCCTCTCTGCTGGTGGAAGCCTTAAGGGGTGCTCCACAGCCCATCTGGATGGTATCCTGTGTGGCTGAGAACCAGCTGTGTCTTTCGGAGAAGCTGGGTTGGCTCAGTAAGGTGCCATCTTGAATTAACTTTCTGTCTTTTCTCCCCTTTCATGCTTCTCAAAATTCATTAATTTTGTTTTCTGTAGGAATTTCACATGAAAATATAGCTTGGTCTTCCTGTGTTTATGAGGTAGAAAGAGAGCTGAAAATAATATACTAGAAAAAATTACTTTAAGTTAGGTCACTGTTTTTTCTAAAATGCATGCTTTCCTTTCATTCTGTTAGTATATCTGGTAAGCCTTATGTACTCTAGATTATTAGCCATTCTAATATTCTAATACCTCCTACGTGGCTACTTGGTTGCTTCCTTCCTTCCTTGCTTCCTTCCTTCTCTTCCTGTTTCTCCCTATTTCCTATCTTCTGCCTCTTCCCCCTCCCTCCTTTCTTCCTTAACAGAGAAGGGGCTGTATCCCTGAATTAAGCAAAACAAAATATCAATTTGTGTAATCTTAGTTTGGGGTGATAAACTCAGTGGTCTCTTTTGAATAATGAAGATACACGTGGAAGATTTAAAATCTAGCACAGAAGGGACCTTAGCGCGTGTTGTTTTACAGAGAGAGAAACTGAGTCACAGGGAAGGTTACATGAGTCCCCAAAGTTAAGAAGTGATACACCAAGAGTGCAGTCTAATGCAGCTTTTCTGTCTTTGTGATGTTTAGAAATGATTTTCTTTAATACAAAAAAAAATCCCTTTTGATATTTAAGAGTTCATTCACCTACTATCCTGCCTTCTTCAGAGGAACAACTGGGATGACGTTGACTGTGTAAAGAAAGGGCCATAACCTTGGAATTAAACATGTATGAGTCCAGCATTCCTGCCTGCAACTGCCACCCAAGAATGTGGCAGCAGCTGTACCATGAGGCGCTGGCAGAGAGCACCTCCCCCTCCCCCCTTTCTAGTGACAAAGCCAAGAGTGTCTCTGCTCCATTACCTAGGTGATTTCCCCCGCTTTACAGTTTGTACAGCTTTCCAATATCCTGATTCTTCAACATATAATTTTGGGGGAATTGAAGATACTTAATGAGACCAGCATCTTGGCAGTCATTGCTTTGAAAGCATGCATCTCCCCTTCCTAGACTGAGTGAGGGGAATGTTTCTCTCATTGTGCTGCTTAGTGAATTTTAAAATGAATCGATTTCCTGGGAAAAAGTTTAGATGAGCTTTCTTTCTATTATTTTTTTCCCATTCCTTTAAGTTAATTTAAAGTTTTTGCTGCATAAGAATAATCAAATGAAGTCCAATGAGATTAATTTAGTCTTTTCATAATCAATTCCAACTTAAGGATAAGTACTGCAAATGTGAGTAAGCAACTAAATTAAATATGTTTTAATTTTAGGCTCTAATTGTCTAATAAGAAAAATCTACAGTGGGACGTTGAATTCAGCTACTATGTGACTATGATGCTATGCCTCTCTCATGGAGCATCATAATGAAGTGTTCATTGAGTGAAGTGTAGAGCAAAGTCTAAATGTGTGGTCACCCAACCTTGAGGGCTATTGGCACTTTGCCACTCTTCCACTGACCATGGATCCAGGTGACTTTGTGGTTGATGGTCTGTGACCATCCTGCTTTCCACTCCACCTTCCGGCATCATTGGCCTGCAATTACATGTGTCTGAAGAAGACCCTGGCTAGTGTCGGACTTCTGGACATGAGCTGAACTGGGCAGGGGCACCTTTGTGATGTAAAGTTGTTTCTTGATATGAAATTCTCTTGTTTATATATGAGAGTCTCTAGGCAACCCAGTCTAACATAGGTGCTAGAGGCGCTGTTTAATTGCACAGCAAGCCCTGTTATGATTTTGGTCATCATACATGGAGAGAGTGAATACTGACAAGAGTGGCTCTTTGTAATACTGTTGTACAAGGCGATCATTTTATAGTAGTAATCAATAATGGCTCTTCAAATTACTCAATGGCAATCAGACTCTAAACCTTGCAGAAACATCATAATCTCAAATTGTGGCAATAAATGTCTTTCTAGAAGGCATTTATTAATGGAAGGAAATACTGAATGGGTCTAATCATTTCCAATTAGTGAAGAGATACATCAGACCTCTTGTGGTTGACCACACTTAGGTGAAAAGCTTTATTTGGAATATATCTCCTGATACACATTCCTAAGTTTGCATTTATCAAACATTTTTTAAAAGAAGGGGTTGGACAGAGAATCCCAGAGGGGGGAAATTTTATGTTAAATAAAGCCTTGTGGAAATATCACATTTGGTCATTAAGCAATTCTATGAGTTACACTAGATCTATATTTGCATTCTGATATTACAAGAGAAGAAATTGAATTATGGAATGTATTAACATCTTGGCCAGCATCATATGATGCTATTCAGAGACCAAGTTGGAGCCACAATTCAAGCCTTTGACTCAGCCTCTCTAAGCATAACACCATAGGGATTTGAGTTGCTTAAAGTGAGAAGGAAAAATATACGTGGAAAATATGGAATGCCACTCTCTATAGGTAGAATAAGACTAACAAAACAAAGGCAGGTCGTTTACCTAAAGAATCCCTGAGGAATTTAAAAATGGTTGCATGATCTTGGGTCTCTACCCCTTATTAGGGATACATTTGAATTGTTCCAAAGGTAAGTTGACAATGGTATGTTCATAGCGAAGGTGAAGGCTTACACTGGGCAGTGAGAGAAAGTGGTGAACACTCACCTGCTGGGACAACGCCCCTCTGCTCCATCTCTTACAGGCAAGGAGCCACCAACAGCCATCAGGTTGACTCTGTTTCACAGTGACCCCATTTGTGTCTAAAATGAGCCATGCTCTGTAAGATTTACAGTGGTTGGTGTTTTTGAAAGTCCATTTCTTTCTTCTAAGGTGTTTCTGGGTGGATTGAAACCTCTCACCCTACAGTTAGCAGCCTAGTTCATTAACCTATCAGTGTGTATAGATGGAAATGGAGCTGGGGTCTTGGTAGATGTCTCAAAGGGCCAGCTGGATAAAACCTAGAACCCCACCTCCTCAATGAAAGCATTTGATTCAAACATGTATAGATGTGAATACAGAGTTGCTAGCTATTTAAATATGTATTCTAAGCCATAAAAATTATAAATAACTGACTGTAGAACAAATAGGAGAGTCTGTTTGCTCTATTTAAATTTTCTGAGATAAGGGCAGGAAAACATTATTATGTGAGTAAACGTGGAAATACTGGACACCATTCCATCAGCAGCATACTGATTGTTTAAAAAATGAGGTACCGCCACCTCCCAGCTTCTATTACTTTGACATTTAGTGTACTTGCTTTGAGGATGCATTTTTGGAATGGTTAATGCTGTCCTTTGATGAACAGAGAAAGTGTCACTCTATGAGTCTCAATGCTTGCTGATCTCTGTGTCAAAGTGGGGACAGAGCCCCAATCTCCAGAAAGACCCTAGCATCGTGGCATTTAGAAAACCAGGCTTAAATAAATTTCTTGGATATTTAAAAAAAGAAAAAAGAAAACCAGGCATGAGGATCAATTCTGGAATGTAATTGGGTAATTTTATTTCTATAACTAAATTAATTTGGGAAAAAATTAATGTGTCACATTTCAATGATAGTTTCTATCCAGGGGTAGATTCAACCTGTGTAGCATCTGAGCTCAGACAATTTAGAGATATGGTCTAAGAAAGCACATTTAAAAAATTGCTTTTGTAGTATTAGAAAACTGTATCATTAAATGAACATACATTGAAGTGTCAAAAAATAAACCCTTAAACTTGTTACTGCACAGTGACCCTATTGGACAGGTTAGAATTTCCCAGTCATGTTTGTAATGCTGTACCTCTTTATAAAAACCGACAGCTGCATCTCTCTGCAGAGCTGGTGGCTTTGAAAAACAGCCACTTAACCACTGCACCCTTTTTACAAATCCAAACTAAATTCACTGCCATCAAGCCAAAAAGCTCAGAGCGACCCTGGAGAACAGGCTAGAACTGCCTTTGTGGATTTCCGAGGCAATAACGCTTACTGGAGGAGAAAACCTTGTCTTTCTTCTGGAGGGTGCTAGTGATTTCAAACTGCTGGCCGTGCAGCTAGCAGCCCAAAGCATAATGCCTACTATTTCTTCACAAGTGAATGATCCCCCAGTGGCTCCTACTCTGATTTCAGCTTCAGATGATAAATGGTGCCATGTTGAAGCATGGATGTCGGATTGGGTCACAGTTTGGTGGAGACTCGATGAGGGATGGTTACCGTGATGGGAGAATGCAAGGCTGAGGTAAGGGGGAGGTGGTACCCATACCCATTCTCTTGTCTGTGCCACCCGCTAGATGGAGAATGCCTTCACTACAGCAACTATCACTGACTTCTGGATCTCTGTGCTTGACACATAAGAACGATCAGGGCCTACCTATGTAGTGAATGTATTCATTTTGTCTATATTGATCATGTGGGGAAGGTGAGTACCAAAGAGTGCCAGCTTATTAGAACAAAGTGTTTCTGTGTTAAGGGAAACCTTGAGTAGAGGTCCAAAATCCATCTGCTACCTTAATACTTAATATCTATCACAGCATATCATATATCATATCATATTATTATATTATAATGTTAGTCCAGGTAGACTAGAGAAACAAATTCATAAACACACATATGCATATAAGGGAGAGGTTTATATATAAGAGGAATGGAACATTGAGAAAGCATCCCAACACAGTCCAGTTCAAGTCCATAAGTCCAATATTGGCCCATATGTCTGAACAATTTATATGTCTTCTTCAGAGTCACAAAGCACATGCATTGATGTCAGGACAATCACAGGTCAGTAAGTGCAGAATCTTGTGTATCCAGTGGTGGTAGAAGCATCCCAGCACTGATAGGGGCCTCTTTGTAGTTTCTCAAGCATCTCAGCACTGGCAGGAGTCTCCATGTAGCTTTTTCAATTTCAGAGTTCTGTTTCCATCAGGGTAAGACTATGTGGTTTCTCCTCTGGAATGTCTCACATGGAATCACTCTTGTGTCTTGTAAGTAGAGCATCTCCAAGGGTCTGAGCTGTAAGTCTCTCACAAATGTAGCCACATTTCCCAGAAGTCTCAGGAGAAAGCCATGCCTACTCAGAGGTCTCATTGGCTATCTCTAGATTGACAGGCTAGACTCCATCCCTACACTCCCAATGATGAAATTGACATTAGAGTACATGATATATATATATATACGCATATATATATATATATTCCTTTCATTATTGTGGTAGTTATGTAATCTAATGTCAATTTGAGACATGAGTGAAAGGGTGGTGCCATTTGTTCTCTCAGTCATGTCACAGCTTGTTGACCTCATTTGGAAGTGCCAAGGAGATAATTAGCTCTTTGGAGGTGGGACTCAGGCTCATTCCCTGGGAGACATTGCAGCTAACAAGACATATGGAATTATACTAGTGCTCTGAGCTAGAACAGCCACATGGAGACCCATTCCAGCACTGAGATGTTTATACTACCACCGGATCCACAAGACTTGCCACCCACTGACTGTGACCATCCTGCATTCAACATCATTGCATGTGTTTCTTGAGTCTGAAGAAGACTTTAAAGATTAGAATCAGACATATGGGCTAATATCAGACATTTGGACTTGATCTGGACTGAGCTGGGATGTTATGTTAATGTACAATTACTCTTTATATAAAGCCCTTTCTTATATCCCTATGAGTGTCTATGAATTTGTTTCTCTAGTCTACCCAGACTAACACAATATTAGTCAGTATACTTATATGCTATAGATACATGCCTATAGCTGTACCTCTATAAATAACTTTTGCCTCCTATTTTCAACAAAGACATCTTGAGCAGCACTGTTTTGTATTGGGTGTTTTGTTTTGTTTTTCGCCATGATGGGGGAAGGCGGCAGCAAACAAAGCACAAATATCTTGCTTTCATGGGAGACAGACCCAGGACAGAGGAACTGCACAATACAAAATCAGGTTGTAGTCAGTGGTGTGACTCCAACTGTGAGGCACTGAGATGAAAAATGAACCTGGACAGGGATAGACCTCTCAGCATACAATGCTCATTCCCCAATGACAAGATGTCAAGTTTTATAACTCATTCAGTAATTAGGAAGGGGAGGGACTGGGTAAGGCTTATCTTATAATCAGTCTCCTTCAGACCATTATTCCAGCATGCATGGAAGGGGTAAGGCCCTCTCACTTCACCCTGTGATGCATTGCATTGGAAAACCAAAGGAATAAAGAGAATCAGGGCAGATGCACCTTTCACAGAGAAGCCCTCTGCCTAAGGTATAAGGGGTTATGTGTTGGAATGCGAAGGGCAAGGGTGCAAACCCTTCAAACCCAAGAGATCTCACTCACTGGGAGAAAGATGAGGCTTTCTGCTCCTGTAAAGATTTACAGCCGTGGGCTGAGCCCCAGTGGCATAAGTGGTTGAGTGAGGGACTGTGGCCTGGGGGTTTGGTGGTTCAAATCCAGCGGCGGCTCTCAGGAGCAGTGCTGGGTAACTCCCATGACCACCAGTACTGGGTAACTCCCAACCAACCAAACAAAAAGATTTACAGCTTCTAAAATGCACAGGCACAGTTCTACCCTGTCCACAGAATTGCAGTGCATTTTGATTTTACACCTTAAACTGAAGGAAGGAGGGAGGAGAAGGGTCCAACAGAGTCATTTGTCCCAAGTGGTACAATCAATAATTACTTAATGCTCTTAGACATTTTCAAATGTTCAGTTTACTCACTGTACACACACACACACACACAGAGTCACAAACACATCAAACAATCTAATAATCTTAACATCAGATAAGTACCAAAGGATCAGAATAAGAATAATCAGAAGGGCATGGTAATAGTACTCTTTACACATTGTATTCTGGCATCATAGTGTCAATGAGCATTGCCTTCAGAGATGTCCTCACCCCAGATAGAGTTGAAAAGAGTGGGAGTTGATGTCCTTGGTTCCTAGCTCTCTAAAAAAGTCAGAGTCTCTACCCGGGTTCAAATAATTATTTTAGCTGGTCCTTTGACATCATTTGGAACTTCTGCGGCATTCCAACTGGCCTTTTCAGGGTCCCCCACATTTTGGGGGGTGGCTCTTTTGACCATCTGTTGGTTCTGACTTTTGGCCAATTTGGGGTCAGATCCAAGCATCACTTTTATATTTCTTTTCTAAAAAATGAAGTTTCTTGTGCTGCTTCCTAAAATGTGGCTCAAAATCTTGCAATGTAGTTCAATGTCTTGCAAGGGAGTTCCACGATGCTCTCATCATCATTCTGGGACCAAGGTGTATAAGCACAAAGGACCAGCAGTCCTTTTGCAAGCCTATAGTCTCTGGTTCATGAGACCGTGGGCTACAAGCCACCCGGAGAAGTTGCATCCCCTGAGGTGCATGCTTGGTACAATTAAGTAGTCATGGAGACCGTGGGAAGGGGAACTCACTGGGGCGTGCAGCTGATTTCCCTGCAAGAAGTAAGCAGATTTGGTGACAGGGGCATGGCTTTGCTCTTTCCTGTGGGACAGTCAGCTGAGAACTCTCTTCATTAGACCAACTTCTTTCCTCATATCGAATGTCACAGGGCAAGAGGACTATGCCCTCCAGGGAAGGGAGGGTCAGGCAGTGAACAGCACTTTCAGAAAGGCAGGAGACAAGGGCTCACAGCACTTTGAGGAAAGGACAGGGTGTCTGGCATGGAGTAGCAGGAAGGAGTGGTATAAGGGGAGCAGAGCAGTAACCAAAAGGTCCAATCACAAGGCCTTGTGGGCCCTGGTGAGGCTCTGTTGGCTTCTTCCCATGGGATCAGAAACCACTCTGGGATTGAGCAAAGAGAGAGGGTTAAATCAGAACAAAAGGTCAGCTTCTTTGAGCATTACCGGGTACATCTGTTCCTCAATGCTAAAAAGGGAGCGTTGGTTTCAATTGTCTTCCCTTCTTCTACTGCACACAACAAGCGAAGTAGTCCTCATGAAACACCGCATCTCACTGGTTGGCATGGGCCACATTTTCACTCATTCCACTTCACATATTTTCTCATTTCCCTGGTGATTTCTTCGTGGATTGCTTCGTGTGCATATTATGATAGGTTTTTCTGATAACTGGTTTTTCCAGTTAAATTCTAATTGCATGACCTCACTGTCAGAGAGCCAGTCTCAGAGGATTTCGATTCCCTCGGTCCCCTGTAACTTGTTTTATGGTGCGATGTATGGTCTTTATTGGTGACTGATCCCTGGTCAGCTGGAAAGAAGCTGCATACTGAGCCAGTCCAGTTGTCCGATAGTGCTGTGCAAGTCTTCTCCGTCCTTGAAAAGGTTTTGGTAGCGTTGGCCCTCCATAGCCGTGAGTGAATTCAACCGACTGCATTTTGCACCTCTGTTATTAGATGTATACACATTTATTCGTTTAATGACTTCTGGATGAATTCACCATGTTTACCTCTGATCACATTCTTGAAACATAAATTGGTCTGATGCAAATCCACTCCAGGACTCTTTGGATACTTTTTTTTTGTAGCATACATTTTTCCTTTTTTGTTTAAAAACAGGACATAGGGCCTCTTGGGGATCCTTGAATATGTGATGGTGAAAAACATGGCTACTCACCCAAAAGAATAGAAGGTTGGAGCCCACCAGCTGTTCTGCAGCAGAAAAGAACTAGCAAATGTATTCCTACAGCCTCAATCAGCCTGTGGAGCAGCAGTTCTTTTCTGTCTCATGGATCCATGTGAATTGGATCAACACAGTAGCCAACATCCAAAGAGTTGGATCTTGTTTTTTATATCTAGTTTGAGAATATCTTCCTTTCAAGTAGTTTGTGTATTGTCTAGCAATGAAATTATCAAAATGATCAGACATTTATAGTCCATTTGCTTCCCCCCCCCCCATCACATTAGGTATGTATTTTCTCTTTGCTTTCTTTCAGACTGAAGAGTATTTTTAGAATTCCAGTTTTCTGTTGTGTGTACCATGGACTGCCAGGAGAATGGACATATTTGCCTTTCCAAAAGTCTCACCGTAATATTCCTTAGAGGTGTGGATGGCCTGGCTTTGGCATGCTATCAGAAAGGACCAGTACTGATGCAAGTCAGGGTGAGGACCTGCTGCCTGCGGGGACCAAGGATTATATCTATATAAGAATTCAACAGCGCCACGGCAGGAAGACCCTGACCACTCACTGTCCAAGGGATGGCTGATGATTGAGATAAGAAGAGACTAGTGAAGGCGTTTAAGAAGAAATTATTTTGCAATCGTCCTGTGATTGAGCATCCAGAATATGGAGAAGGGAATTCAACTCCATGGTGATCAGAGAAAGAACATATGCCGGTTCCTCGTAGAGACTGGACTGGCTGAAGACGACCCACTAAAGATTCATGGCTTTTAAGTGCTTGTGGCTCACGGAAGCTTAAGTGAGGATTTCCTTGCAATGAGTAGAAAAATTCCCTCTGTCCCTTGTCACAAGTTTATGATATAACCATTTGGGGTCCACTTTTACCTTGGACTAGTGTAACGCCTTCATACAATAAACTGAAAAGAGCCATTAAAAAAAGAGATGAAGAACCAGTACAGTGATGGGAGTCAGATAATTTAATAACCATAAGGACCATTAAATTATAACCCAAAAGGTAGTCTATTCTTTCATAAAGCTAATAAGTTAATAACACACTATTAAGATTAGGACTGATATAGCTCTCTACAATAAAAATGGCTCTAAATTTTCTAGCAAAATTTAAAAAGAGCTTCTTCAAAATAAAATTAAGTGTCTTTTGGAACAAAACTCAACCCTATTAAGAAAAATTACCCAAGGCAGCTACTCCCCCAATGAATCCTTCGTAAACCCTGGAGAAGGACATCATGTTGGTAAAGTAGCACTACAGTGACCAAGAGGAGGGCCCTAAGTGAAACGGACTGACACAGTGCCGCAATGGACTCACGCACAGGAACAGTTGTGCGAATGGCGCTGGACCAGGCAGTGTTTTATCCTGTTGCTCATAGGGTATCTACTGATCTGAACCAACTCTATGACCCCTAAAAATAGCAACCTATGACAGTCTTCCCAAACTGGGCAGAACAATTTGTTGAAGAGGTACTTTTCTCTGAGCTGGTTTCAGCGTCTCTTTAGCTCTCAAGGGACTTGAAAGATTTGTGGAAACATACAGAAGAGGGCAGTCACTGCAAGTTGGAAGCTAGGGTAACTAGGATAACCATTTGTTTCCCTTTTCTCACAGATTGAAGAACTGAGCTGCTTGGTGTTGAACATTTGAAAATAATCATTTCATAATTTTTTCCATTTTTTCATATATTTAATAGTCTTTCTCAGCAGTCGTCAGGCTAGTCTGGCACTAGTTTATTTTTTTAAAAATCTGCCAATACTTTAGAAACTTTAACTTAGGACATTATAGCAATCTTTGAAAGTTTTTAAAAAATCATTTGTTCTATGAATATTGCATGAAGGACAGTTTCATCTATTTTTTTTTTTTTTTTTTAGGCATCACTGCCCTCTGCTAGGAGTGGGAGGCCCAGCCTTGCTGCTGCTGGATTTGAACCGCCAAGCCAGTCAGCCACAGTCCCGCACTCAACCACTACGCTACCGGGGCTCAGCCCCAGTTTCATCTATTTTGACAAAATTGACGAGATTCTTCCAGGCCCTGAAAAGTAAACTCTTCACAGAGTGCAACCTGGACACCTGCCCAAGGTTTGCCATTTCAACTGAAATGGCAGGAAGAAAGAAATCATCAAGAGTCCACAGGCAGTCCTACGTGCCGGACATCTCAGTAAAATGCTAATGCTGGTTGACAGGAGGAAGAGGGAGATTGATTTTTTGAGTGAGGGAGGGTTGAGCAGTTGCAGAGAGACCTGGATTGAAAACCAGAAGATACAGAATATTGTCCTGGCTTATGGACCAAGTGATCTTGGATAAAATTGACAGTCTCATCGTTTGTGAAGATACATCCGTCTTATCTACCACATAAGATTGGCATGCTGTTCAGTATGGATAAGTAGATTGAAAGGGGCATTGCAGACATAGATCATAGAACACTGTTCAAATAGAAAGTCTCCATATGAGGCAGTTTCAAAAAGTTTGTGGCGAATTGTATTAGAAGACAACATAGTGCTTTTTCTTGAAAATTTCAAAACTCCTCCTACCTTGAAGACTATGAATTGAATTTGTCAATAAAGATGGCAATGTCAAATGCAAAAAGTAATCAATAAGATGGTTGATAATTGAGGGGTAACTTATTATTTTTTATTGATAACAAATTAATTGAAAGCCAGCTATGTGTTCTTAGAAGGAAAGGATTATGAACTCTATAAATAGAGATTACATTCATAAAATTTCTTTATGAAAATCTTGTCTCAATATTGTTATTAGGTTCTGCCAAGTCAGTTGTGACTGATAGCGGCCCTATATACTACAGCTGGAATTACTGCCCTGTCCTACACAATCCTCAGTATTCTAGTTAGGGCTGAATTCAATCTTATAGCCACTGTGCCGACCCATGTTGTTGAGGGTCTTCTTCTGTAACTCTGTAACTCTCATTTTATCAAACATGTGTCCTTCTCCGGAGACTGTACCTTTTGATACAGTTTAAAATATGTGAAATGAAATCTCACTTGAAAAAAAAGACTGTGAATTAAGCAAGGTTCATAGAGCAGATCATCAGTTTTATATTCAGCAATTCATATCATGAAACATTTTGTTTCAACTGATGCACTGCAACCCCCTTAATGTTCCACCATTTTATCCCTTTCTTCCCTGCATTTCCTATTGCCCTATATCTTCTTTTTGTAACCCTCTGAACCATGTCTTTAGGTGAATATTGCCTTTTAGATCTCTGATGCCATGAAGATGAATTCTGTTCCAGATCTGAAAGGTGATGAAGGTCCATGATCTTGAGGGTTCCACCAACTTTTATGAGGTAAATAAGCCCAATATAATTGCATAAATAAGTCTGATCTCTCTTCTGATCATGAGTTTTGTTCCACATTTTGCTCTGATCACACACAGGAGCTTCTAATGGGATCCCTTTCAGAACCATTGACAATGGTAGCTGGCACCAGTTTGCTCTTGAGGTCTCGAGAGTTGTGGAAATTAGACTCGAATTTCCCTTGAAGTTCATTAAGCACCCTTGTAGGAATGTCTGTTGATTTGGGGAGGCCATAGAACAATGCTTTATTTGACATGTTGCATAGCAGGAACTGAGTGATCATCTCCCTCAAATGAGAAACTTACCTCAGAGGAGGTGAGGCCCTCCCCTGTTGAAGGTTTTTTTTTTTTTTTTTTTTAGGATGGACAAGTAAGAGAGTGACATATGGTTCATGAGCACTAGGCAGGCATACGACCTGATTGCTTGGGAGACTGGATTAGATGCTTACATAACCTTACAAAAATTTACTGAATAGAAGCCTGCCTTTGTCTTGGTGTATATTATTCTTATAGTAGTGGTCTTATACAATATTTATCCTTCCTGTGATTCACTGACTTTGCTCAGAATAATGGTTTCCATGTCCTTGCATGTCATAAGGTGCTTTGTGGTTTCAACTCTGTTTTTGAAGGATGTATATTATTCCATTGCATGTATGTTCCAGAGTTTATCTATTTTTCTACTGATGGGCACTTGGGCTCTTTCCAGATTCTTGCTATTGTGAACTTTGCTGTGATAGCCATGGGAGAGAGTGTATGTCTGTTCTTGTTCTGTCTCTTACTTCCTTTGAGTACGTGTCTAGGAGAGGTATTGAGGGGTCATATGGGATTTTTGCTCCCAGTTGTTTTACTACCATCATATCTCTTTCAACAAAGGCTATACATGTTTACAAGCCCACCAGCAGTATATAAAAGTTTCAATCACCCTGTAGTCTCCCCAGCATTTGTTGTTCTTTTTTGTTTGTTTGTTTGTTTTTAAATTGGACTAATGCTATGGGTGGAGAGTGAAACCTCCTTATTCTGATTTACATCTCCTGGGTGGCTAGTTATTGTGAGCATTTTTTTAATGGATTTGTTGTCCTTTGAGTCTGATTTTTGGCGAACTGTTCCTGTCTTCTTAAAATTGATGGCGGTAATAATTTTGCAACTCTTTCTGAATGATTGAATTGTGTGATATGTGAATTCTATGTCAATGAAACTGCTACAAAAAAATAAAGAAAAGAAAAGTGATACTTAAAGGGCCACCCGGTCTGGTTCCTGTTCAGAGGGGGGATGCTTTCAATTTCTATTAAGTAAGATACTGGCTCTCTCATGGTTACATGTTGGCCTGTGATACACAAGGCCAACAATTCAAAGCACCAGGGCTGCTCAGAAGAAAGACGGGGCTTTTTACTCCCCTCACCCGTGACAGTCTCAGAAGCTCAAAGGGACAACTCAACTCCACCCTGCACTACCCAGTTTCTACGAGTCGGCTCAACCTCAGCAGCATTGAGAAAGAGATGTGAGATGCTAGAAGATGATTTGGCACAGATAGACTTGTGTTGAGGAATTCCCCTCTAGCCCTAGCTTGCTAAATGGTTTTCTCAAGAAGGGGTGTTGAATCTTTAAAGATGCCTTCTTTGCATCAATTGATATAATTGCATGCGTCTTAAAAATAATAATTGTAGAAACTGCTGTATGCGGAGCTCATTAGCCCATTGGACTAATCGTTTGCATGTGTCTTTTTATTTTCACCATTCTTTTTTCTTCTGTGTAAAGAGAGCCCAATAGGTTACCTACGATGATTGCCCAACAGCTTTTAAGAACCTAGCAGCTTCTCTGAAGTCTTAAAGTAATCACTGTCCTCATTCTGAAGAAACATTCTGGCTTTAATCCTTTCAAGACATATTTGATATGTTTGGTCTGTCACGCCATGGTATATTCAATATTCTACCACCAATACCATCACTCAAACACATCCACTATTCTTAGGTCTTTCTGATTTACTTTTCAGTTATCCTATGCACATGATTCAATTGAAAATACCATAGCTTAAGTCAGGCACACTGTCCTCCTCAAAAAGCTATCTTTGCTTTTAACAAAGAGGTTTTTTGCAGCAGATTTGACCAATGCAGTACACCATTTGATTTCTCGACTGCATTCCTGAGGAATATTTCAACAGTACATCTGATAGAGGGAGTTCAGGTGGCGTATCAGATGCTAACCTTCTAACTGCAAGGTAAAAAATTCAAAACCACTAGGTGCTTTGTGAGAGAAAGAGAAGTCTCTCCATTCCTGTAAAAATTCACCATCTCAGAAACCTACTGATGTTCAGTAGAAGAAGGTTAGAGAGAGATTGGTTCAACTAAGGAACACTGGAAAAGTTAAGGTTGCTTAAAACAGTGGCTGCAACAATGGACTTGACTACATTAACAGCAAAAACAACATGAAGGCTAAGAAGCGATTATCAAAAATCCATGAGTGATCCAGGTTTGGTGCTGGTGGGCTGTAGCCTAGGGTCCCTCTTAATGGAGAATGATGCTAATGCAAGGGAATGGGGAGTGAATCCCAGAAAATGCACTTCACACACAGCAACCATCTATTTGTCAACGGAGGCTTCTGTGTTGCTATCCTGCTAAACCCTTTTCAGCAGAACTTCCAGACAAGGACAAGAAAGGAGGAAAGGCCTGCTGATCTGCTTCAGAAAATTAACCTGCAGATACCCTATGGTTTGCAATATGCCTGTCTGTAAGGATTCGTGGAGATGGACTGTACATTTCAGAGGATCATTAGTAATTTTAAAATTCAAAGGAAGGAGGAGGGAAAACCGAGACATGGCAGTGGAATAAGCAATGTGTAACAATTGAGCAGTGGGGAATCGTGAAGATGGATGACATTTCCCAGAGGGTTGGTTGAAAAGGAAAGAAAGATAAGGAGGTACCTAAAAATATTCAAAGAAAGGAAACAGTTTTTTTTAAGATGGGACTATCTGTATGTACATATGTGGTAAAGTCAAGCTTCTTAATCGACATTTGCATTCATAATCCCTTTTGTGGTGTTTTGCAAATTCTAGCTTCTATGCTTGTGGTTAGAATCCCATTTTGGAGGGTGTTCTGAGTTCCCACCTTACTATCGAGTGTGAATCAATATACCACCTCTTATCTCCTCGAGGGTCTGATCTGCTGTGTGAATCATAATAAACTATAGATCACCTTGCGAAGAAGGGGAACTGCAGAGCATTTCTTTGTGCTCATTCAGAACCTGTACGTGGATTCTGAGGAGCAAGGCAATACTGCATGGTTCAACATCAGGAGAGGTGTGCATCAGGGTCAGGTCCTCTCATCCCATTTACTGAGCCTGTGTACTGAGCAAATCATCAGAGAAGCTGGATTCTATGAAGACTGCAGTATCAGGATCGGAGGAAGACTTATTCACAACCTGCAATAGGCAGATGATTCAATCCTATTGGCTGATAGTGATGAAGACTTGAAGCACTTGCTGATGAAGACCAAGAATTACAGTCTTCAATTTACATTACAACTCTACGTAAAGAAGACTGAAATCTTCACAAGTGGACCACTAGGGATCATCATGATAAATTGAGAAAAAATTGAAGGTGTCAAGGATTTTCGTCTTCTTGGATCCACAGTCAATGTGTATGGAACAGCCAACAGAGTAATTGCAATAGGTAACTCTGCTGCACAAGACTTCTGTAGAGTATCGAAGAACAAAAATGTTACCTTGGGGACTAAGGTATGTCTGACCATGATATTTTTTATTGTTTCATATGCATATGAAAGTTGGACATTGAATATGGGAGATCAAAGAAGACTAAGTGCATTTGAATTATGGTGCTAGAAAAGAATATTAAAAATACCATGGACAACAGGGAAGTGGATAAAGGGACACATCGGACAGTGGACAATATGACAAAATAATGATAATTTGTAAATTACTAAGGGTTCATGGAGAGTGGGGAGGAAGGGGAGATATGGGGAGCTGATACTGGGGCCTAAGTAAAAGGAGGATGTTTTGAGGATGATGATGGTAACAAATGTGGTCTGCATACAACTAATATATGTAGTATGTATTGATCATGATAAGAGTTGTATGAGCCCCCAATAAAATGGCTTAATAAAATGAAATAAAAATAGCATGGACTTCTAAAAGAACAAACAGATCTGTCTTGGATGAAGTATAGCTGGAGTTCCTCTCAGAGGCAAGGTTGATGAAATATCATTGTACATACTTTGGATATGCTGTCATAAAAGACCAGTTCCTGGAGAAGGGCATCATGTTAGGTCAAGTGGAGGGGCTACAAAAAAGAAGGCGGCCCTCAACAAGATGGTTTGACACACAGTGTATTCTGCAATGGGCTCAAGCATCAGAACAACTGTGAGAAAAGTGTGTTTTGTTCTGTGATGCTTTGTTCTGTTGTGCATAGGGTCACTATGGATCAGAACCAAGTCAATGGTACCTTATAACAACAGCACAGTCTGCTGAAAGACAAAAACCATCTCTCCGCCAGTCTTTCCTTTATCTGCAAGAGAGATATATCAGAAGGAGGAAAGAGAAAAATCCCAGAATTATCAAGGAAGAAGAACCATTAGGGAATATATTGGAAATCCCTGCCTAAAGTTGAAGAGACAGCAGCTACTATGCCACGCCAAGGCCACAGGCAGAGGCAAAGAGTCTAGAGACAGAGGAGCAGTGCAGAGACTATGGGAGGCAGAGCACATGGCTGAGAGGCTGAGGACTAGAAAGAGACTTACCTGCTGGTTGAGGAGAAAGGTTTCTGTGACCAGTGACTATATCCTGAATGTTTTCTGATCCTGGTTTGTAATAATCTGTTCACTTTCTTAATAAAGTCCCCTAATTGTGAATATGGCCCGTGAGTTCTGTGTGGATGTTTCGATGGATTTTTCAAATCCAGCAGAAAGCTAGAGACTGTGGGAGGGATGTATCTCTTGAATGCTTATAGACAAAAAGTTGAGAGTGAGGCAAGAGGGAAAGTGCTGACAACATGACAGAGGAGAGGGAAAATTGGTCTATGGCGCTGTTGTCTGAGAAGGTATGAAAACAGAAGCTTAAGAACATAGATATAGGTTTGGTCTTTGAATCGAATAGAAAAACTCACTGCCACTGAGTTCACTCTGATTTATAAGGATTCCTGGAGAGAGAGAGAGAGAGAGAGAGAGAGAGAGAGAGAGAGAGAGAGAGAGAGAGAGAGAAAATGTGGATATACAAATGTGAGGTGGGAGTGGGAAGCAAAAACTAGAGCATTACTGGTACTATTTTTTGCCCTAGTGTGGGAGAGAATGTGGTCTGCAGAGAAGGAAGGGGGTGGGTTTTGTCTCAGTAGCCAGAGTGGCCACATTCTATATCCTTGAACATACTTAAGCAGCTGCCTCTCGGTTGACTGAAGAGTGAAATTAGCCCAAGAATGCGGCCCTCTTATCACGCATCTCATTGGATACAAGTCAATAATAGGTCACTAGAGTTGCTGCTATAAATAGGTTAAAGTGCATGCCACAGGGCCTCATCAAAATTTATAGTGATCCCAGGAGATATGTGGGTGCATCTGCGAAAAAAAGTTAAAAACAGATTTATATGCTAAAGATAAGGAGGTGGTGGTGAGACATTAATAATGTGACCATTAAAAAGGAATACTCCCTCTAAGATTCAATAGCTTCTGACTTGATTCTACAAACCTAGAGTCTAGACACATGGAATTATGGGCAATATCTTCATTTGAAAAGTATGCATTAATTTTATTTCAACATTGTATGCTAATTCAATTAATACGTGAACATTAATTTCAGTTTGTAGAAAAATGGAATGAAAACATAATGGAATTTTCCCACACTTTTAAAACTCCTTAAATATGTGTTTTTTCCATCCTAATGACAAGTGGCCACTGAAACCTTTGGGTGTAGCTTTGAAACACTGTCAGACACCGAAGGCGTGATGAAGGGAAGCAGAATTGGCCGATGGGTCCTCGGGTTGAAGGGCACTCAAACTGTGAACTGAGGACCAGCTGCTTTCTCCGAGCAGAGTCCATCATGGTGACCTGAGCCATATAAGTCTATGGGAGTGGCTCCTTCATAATCTCCATTTGCTGATGGGACACTAAGGGCCTCAATGAGATGGGCTGATGCAGTGGCTGCAGCAATGAGCTCCAGCATGACAACAATTATGAGGATGGTTGAGGGTCAGTCCATTTTCCATTGTGCATAGGGTCACTAACAGTCAGAACCAACTAGAGGGCACCTAAACACACACACACACACACACACACACACACACGCACACACAGTAGCAAAGGCGCCATTTGCTTTGGAGAGGTCAGCATCCATCGGAGCAGTTTGCTAGGAAATACGGGTAACATTGTGGACCCCCAAAGTGACCTTGGACCTCTTGTTGAAAAGTCAGATACAGCACTGGACGTGACATTCATAGCTGTTGTTTTTCCTGGTTTAGTGAACAATCACAACATCTTGAAGTTTTCCTCTTTGGGAATCCACGGTACTTCCTGGGTTATATAATCGATGGTACTTGACTGTATACTGAACCACCCCCAAACTCAATGATGCAATCATTGTATGGCTGTCTCTCACAGGGCCATGTATTAACTAGGTCTTGTTAGATGGTTTTACTCAGCGGCCACTCCTGTTGCAGTCAGGTAGTGGCTGGGGCAAGAGCCTTCTTGTGGCTCACCAGCTCTCAGCAATGGCTATTAGCTGGGACCTCAGCTGGGTCTGAAAGCGTCTGTGCGGTCTTACCAATTCCTGACATCTGGTGACTGGGCTTCAAGAATGAGGTTCCCATGTGGACCAGAAACAAGCTGCATCACCTTTTATGGGCTTGAGCATCGTATAGTAGCACTTCTGATGTAGCACCAGGATTCAAGAAGAATATGTATTCTTCAATTCTCCATACAAGAGCAATGTTAGCATCACAGGGGATGACGTGTGATGCGGGTGCTCTCTTTGCCACCATCTTGGAAAATCTAATCTAATTGACTAACAGAGAGGCTCCCTGTTTATTCCATAGTCATAAACTCCTTATGTCCTCTCAACCCCAGTAAAGTAAAAGCCAAAGAGCCTTGGTGGTGCAGTGGTTATGCATTGGGCTGCTAACCAGAAGGTCAACAATTCAAACCGCCAGCCACAACTCAGGAGAACAATGAGTCTTTCTACTCCAGTAAAGAATTACAGTCTTGGAAGCCAACAAGACCTGTTGTAGCCTGTCCCACAGGGTGGCTATGCATCCAAGTGGACTCAGGGGCAGTGAGGGTTTTTGTTTGTTTTGAACCTGTAAATCAAGAGTTCTGGTAGCATAATCGCTAACTACAAGGTCGGAGATTAGAATCCACTAGATTCTGTGCTCTGCAGGAGAGAGATGAGGCCTTTTGCTCCTGTAAAGAGTCAAGCCCTTAGAATGCCCCAGGTTCAGTCCCACTCCATGCTGTAGGGTCACCATGAGTCAAAAAGAACTCAATGTCAGTGGGTGTCCTGCAAGTCAAGCAGTCCTGGCGGCATCATAGGCTACGTAGAGGCAAGAGTGTTTCTTAGAGGCAAGGATGGTGAGAGTTTGTCTTTCTTACATACTTCGGACATGTTTTCAGGAGCGCTAAGTCCCTCGAGAAGGACATCAAGCTTGGTAAAGCAGGGGCAGCACAAGAGAAGCAGGCCCTCAGCAAGGTGGATTGGCAACACTGGCTGCAGTAATGGGCTCGAGCATAAGGTCGACCGTGAGGATGGTGGAGGATTGGACAGAAGTTCATTCTGTTGCGCATGACATCTCTGAGTTGGAAGCATCTTAATGGCACCTAACAACAGCACATCGGGCTGCTAATCCCAAGGTGGTCAGTTCAAACTCACCAGCAGTTCTGAGGGAGAAAAGTTAGGTTCTCTGGTCCCCTAAAGATCTACAGTCTCAGAAACTCAAGAGTGCTTCTCCTCTGTTGTCACTGTTACTTGGAATCCATTCCATGACAATACTATCAGCTCCTTGTAAAGAACCTGTCTTTGTGAGTATTATTAGTGGTGTTTGCTTGGACCATAAAAGGCACCAATATGCACTATCAAATAAAGCTTAGACTGTGGTTATTCTTTGTCAGAACTTTTATTAAAATATATAGGTTTTTCTATCGGTTACCAGTCTTCCTCACCTACACGTGTACTGTACATTATTGCCAGAAGTACATTTATTTAAGACAAACCTGAAAAGCAAGACAAGGACAGGGATGCAACTCAAAGACTCTAATCCATTTCACTGAATTATTTGTACATGTAAAAATTATTCTATCCTGTATATTCTGTAGGTGTTTATTACTCAACAATAGCAAAAATGAAAATAGATTATGAAACAAACAAAAGGAACCCAAATCTGAAGACATTGTTCTCCTGATCAAATGCCTTCAATAATTCCCCATTCCATATAGACTCAGTTGAAATGCTTCTTTTTCTTTGATTTTTATTTATTTATTTTGAAATACTTCATTTTCTTTTATCCCAATTTTGTTTTGTTTTAAAAATACAGTATGTAAGCCTTTGTTTTTCATTCTTTTTACAACAATAATACTTCTATAACATTTTATTGATTAAAAAAATCATGCTACTTCAACCTATACTGTTTTTATTGTCGTTACATTCCATTGAGTTGATTCCAAATCTTATTGATTGTACAATAGAATGAAATACTGCCTGATCATTTTAATAGTAAATCATTTTATTGGGGGTCCTTATAGCTCTTATCGCAATCCATACATTAATTGTATCAAGCAAGTTTGTGTATATATCGCCATCATAATTTCCAAAACATTTTCTTTCTATTTGAGGTCTTGGTATCAGCTCCTCTTTTATTCCCCTCCCTCATTTCCCCTCCCACACTTATGAACCCTTAATAATTTAGATATTATTTTTATTTTCATATTCTACCCCATATGCTGTCTCCCTTCACCCATGTTTCTGTTGTTTGTCCCCTGGGGGTAGGGGTTGTATGTCAATCATTGTGATCGGTTTCCCCCTTTCTCCCCATTCTCTTCCCATCTTCTCCCTACCTTCAAGCAGTTGCTACTCTCAATATTTGTCCTGAGAGGTTTATCTGTTCTGGACTTTGTGTGCTGAAAGCTCTGTACATGCTCCAGTCTAGCCAGATTTGTAAGCTAGAACTGGGGTCATGATACTGGAGGGGAGGAAGCATTAAAGAACTAGAGGAATGTTGTGTTTTTTTGGTGCTATACTGTCCCCTGGCTGGCTTGTCCCTTCCTTGTGACACTTCTGTGAGGAGATGTTCAATTGTGTACTGATGAGTTTTGGGTCTCCATTCTGACCCCTCTCATTTGCATGGAAATGGTTCTTTGTTTTGGATCTTCTGATGCCTGATACCTGATCCCATCATTCCCTTATGAGCACAATGGTTAGTGTGCTTCTTCCATGTGGGCATTGTTGCTTCCCTGATAGATAGCTGTTTATTTAACTTCAAGTCTTTAAAATCTCAGATGCTGTATCTTGTCATAGCCAGCTACCATCAGCTTCCTTCACCACATTAGTTTATGCAACCATTTTGTCTTCAGTGATCCAGTAGGGAAGATGAGCTACACAGAATGCCAGGTCATTAGAACAAAGTGTTCTTGCATTGAGGGAGGACTTCAGTAGAGGCCAAATGTCTGTCTGCAACCTTACATATATACATAAACCTATATTCCTATCATTATTTATTAATATATTTATATATATACACATGCCTATGTTTATACTGCTTTAAATGTCTTTTGACTCTAGTTCTTTACTCTATTTCACTTTACTTTCCTCCTGTGGTCCCAATGTTACAATGATTAAATTAGAGAAAAATCAGTGAATGGACAAAGAGTAGGTGCTTAATATCAACGTTCAGGGATTATAATTGTAGTAAGAAGGTATGTTCCTTTCTCTCTCTACCCTTTTTTGTGAGAGAAAGATGGACTTCTCTGCTCCCAGAAAGATTTGCCACCTCAGAAACGCTAGGGAGCAGATCTACTCTGCCCTGTGAGATCACTGTGAGAGAGAATTGACTTGAGCGCAGTGGGTTTTGTCTTTTTTTCCCTGTCCTTTTCTCCTGACTGACCTTTCTCAGGGATCTGGTGCACAATTATCTTCATTTTGAGCCTTGGCTCAAATGGTTGCTGTTTTCGTTAGGTGCCATGGAGTTAGCTCTGACCCATAGTGACCCTACACACAACAGAAGGAAGCACTGCCTGGTCCTGCACCATCCTCACAATGGTTCCTATGCTTGAACCCATGGAGAGAGAGCCTTCCTCTTCTTCATGGGCCCTCCACTTCCCCAAACGTGATATCCTTCTCCAGGGACTGGTCTCACCTGAAAATATGCTCCAAGTATGAGAGACAAAACTTACATATGTTCGATCCCCATACCCAGATGGGTATCTTCTTCTACTTTCTAAACGACAGTTATTAGTGTGTTTGTTTATTTTCCAAACCATTTTTCCAGCATCAAACCATTCCATAGTTCAGTCACATCAAGCAGCATTGTACAATTGCTGCTACAATCAGTTTTAAAACATTTTCTTCCTAGCCTCCTTGTTGGCTCCCTGGATGGCTTCTTGTCATTGAGGGTTGTAGCAGCGTGGTTACACCTTGAGCAGCTGAACACAAAACAAAGCTTTCCACTCCCAGGAAGAGTTACATACAGTCAGAAATCCCCAGGGCAGTTCTACCCTGTGCTTTAGGACCATGATGAGTTGGAATTGACTTGATGGCAGTGAATTTTTGGTCTGTCTTTGGTAGCAGTAGGAAAAAGAGAAGCTTCAATCACCTTCTTGAGTAATGCAAAGAGATGGTACAGAGAGGACTGAGTAGTCTTCTAGATGCTTCCTCTTGATGTTAAGATCAGAACTTTCTTTGTAGCACTTAACATAATTTGGCCGATCTCTGATCAACCCAAAACTATCAAACTCACTGCCATTGAGTTGAGCCTGATGCACGGGGGCCCTGCATATGTTAATAATCGCACGCACTAGATGGTCAACTCTGGAAGGGGCAATCCTTTTTTTCCTTTCATGTTTTCTTCTTTCAGTTCTCACAGAATCATTTTGATTCTCATGGAATGCAGATTTCTGGGTTCATAAAAGCTGAAGGGACCCAGCCAGGCAGCCCACCCTTTGATGTCCTTTTGAACCTTGAAGAAATGGATTCCTTGGAGTCACCTTCAGGTCAAACAGTAACTTAGTAAGCAGTTCAGAGGAAACCTTTTGGCCCTAGGCAGTAGGTTCTTTGTGGAAATGATCTATGTTCAGTCAGCTTTGAAAAGCAGAAATTCCATAGTTGGACTGGAGGCTATTTAGAATGTATGGCATGTCCCTGGTTACTTTTTCTGCAACCTGCCCTGTGTCTGATGGTCCGTCTTGATAGATCAAAGGAGACTTGGTGGTGCCATTTGGTACACATTGGGTTGCTTACTGCAAGGCTGGTGGTTCAAATCCACCAGTTGCACTATAGGATAAAGATGAGGCTATCTGTACCCATAAAGATTTACAGCCTTGGAAGCCATGTGTATGGTCACTACGAGTCAGCATGAACTAGATGACAGTACTTTTGATTCTGTTCTTTTGGTGAAGAGAAGGATACATTAATATAATCATGGTCTGTGATATAGCGATTGCAAGTTGAGTGATGGCCCTCAAGGTCACCAGTTCAAAACCACCAGACACTCCACTGGAAAGAAATGGGGCTTTCTACTCCCATAAGTTATTGTCTGGGAAACCCACAGGGGCAGTTGTACCCTGTCCTGTAGGGTAGCTGTGAGTCAGTATTGGTTCAATGGCAGAGAATTTAGTTTGACTTTTGTATTGAAACCATTTTCACTGTCCACTGTTGGAGTGCCTTCCCAACGTGAATCTGGTGGAACAACCAAATCCAAACACGTTACTGTTCGGTGCCATCAAATTGGTTCTGAGTCCTATTTACCCTATGGACAACAGAACGAAACACCATCGAGTTCTGTGCTGGCCTCAAAATTGCTCTTATGGTAGAGGCCATTGTTGCAGTCACTGTGTCAGCTTATCTTGTCCTCTTTTTTACTGTTCTTCTACTTTACCAAGCATGACGTCCTTCTCCAGGGACTTGTCTCTCCTGACAACATGTCCAAAGTACTTGAGAGGAAGCCTCACCATCCTTGCCTCTAGGGAACAGTCGGACTGTACTGCTTTCAAGACATATTTGTTCTTTTGTCGTCCATGGCCCTTTCAATATTCTTTGCCAGCACCATGATTCAAATTAATCGACTCCTTAATTTTTTTAACAGTTTTATTGCCACATAATTCATACATCATACAACTTAATAGTTCAATCACATAAGAAGAGTTGTACAATTATCACCACAATCATTTTTAGAGCATTTTCTCAGTTCTTGTACTCATCACTATTAGCTTGTTAGTTCCTCCCCAATGTCTCCTGCCATACTCCCAAGCAACCATCAATCTAGTTACTGTCGCTATACATCAGCTTATCCTGAGTTTTATATAAAAAATTTAAAAACTCACAACAAAAATAAAGTAAAACGTAAAAATCTCAATAGAGGGGAAGATGGTACAGAGTTAGCCCCCATCCTCCTTGTCCCTCTCCCAGCTCTCTGGAGCTTTTCTAAGAATTCTCCAAACACTGCTACCCCAATTAGCAAAACATATACACATGATCTTATAAGACCTTGAATTAGTACCTGCAACTGTGCTGCTCCTTTCCAACACTGTTCTCCTGTCAACCTGATGAGAATGTGACTGATAGCTGGAGATCTAGGGATCCAGAAGCAGGCAGGAGATCTGGAGCAGAGTCTTCCCTTGGTTGTGGTCACTGAGCTAAATCAGTTACTGAGCACCTGCCCATCCGATCTCAGCCAACTGGTCAAACTCTCACCCTCCTAACCCCTCCCAACCCTAAACATCAGAAATGCAGCTGGTGCGACACCCCAAGCAATAAAGCAAGATGTGCAAATTTTAAAATAAGTTCTCTGCCCTGATCCCCCCCCCAAAAAAAACAATAAAAACCCAACTACAAAGAAAAAACTCAAAAAGAGAATCATAAAATACAGAAGAGAGGATGATATCAGAGCTTAAACTGTGAATATTTGGTTTGCAAAAGGCTATGGATGACAATATTTCAGGAGAGACCAGTCCCTGGAGAAGGACATCATGTTTGGCAAAGTGGAGGGGCAGTGAAGAAGGGGAAGGTCCTGGAAGAAACGGACTGACACAGCAGGTGAATCAATGGGCTCAGGTGTACAAACCATGCGAAGGATGACACAGGAGCATGCAGGGTTTCGTTCTGTTGTTCCTAAGGTTGCCAAGGGTCAGTGTTGAATTGATGGTCTCTGATAGCACCATGGATGACAGTGGATGCCCAGAAGCCATTGGTAGGGCCTACACATGGATTAGGCCTCTAGTCAATCCCCTCTGATTATTGTTGAGGGATGCAAATAGCCTTATCACACCGACAGCATTGTAAGTCAATTATGGCCAGACTACTTAAGTTGATTCTTCCCTTCTTCATTACTAGTTTTTGTGGTTGGTGCATAAAGTTGAATAATAGTAGTATTCATTGGATTTCCTTGAGGGCAGATAGATGTGATCCCATGACAGATAGCATTATACTTCATGATGGATTTAGTAAGATCCTTTCTGACCATGAGTACCAGACCATTGCTCTTGGTAGGTTTATTCCCACCATAGTAAATCATATGATTTTCTGAATCAAAATGGCCAATGCCAGTTCATTTCAGTTCACTAATGTCTAGGCTATCTATCTGCATGTGTTCCATCTCATATTTTTACCATTTCCAGTGGTCCTAAATTCATTCTTGACACATTCTAACTTAGTCTTCATTAGAAGACTGTTTTTGCAGCTGTTTCTTCTATGTGTTGTGCTCCCTTAGCAAATGAAGGTCCCGAAGACTACACTCCCCCAGGCATTACCTGGCTCACGTCACCATTGTCGACTTCCCTCCAAGAAATCAGTTCCTGTTCAGTCACATTTTGAGTGCCCTGAAACCTGAGGTACCTATATGCCAGAGTACGTTGGACAATATTCTGCTTCTTTTGTTTAGACTTTTAGTTTTAAAAATGCTTAGAAGCTATGCACATGGTTTCAGTGGCTTCTTTCTTCACAGTATGGAGTGGACAGGGAGCTACCAAATGTTCAGGCCAGATTCAGAAGAGGGCACAGAACAGTGGATATGATTGTTGATGCATGCTAGATCTTGACTCAAAAGAGAGAATATCAGAAAGATATTTGCTTGTGTTTCCTTGACTATGCAAAGGTATTTGACTATATGAGCCATATCAAGTTTGAATAATCTTGAAAGGAATGGGAATTTTAGAACACCTTATTGTGCTCATTCAGAACTTACCCAAGAGGGAGTAGTTGGAACAGAAGAAGGGAGTACTGTTGGGTGAAGACAGAATTTCTCCACAATTATTATGCTCCAAAGATTAACCAGACTATTTACCAGCATTTGTTATGGAAGTCCCAATTACTTAAGGCCTTTTGTGTTGTCTAACCAGAGCCAACTCCCCTGCTGTTGGAATGATGGTTCCCTTTCTTTGAAGCCTGTGAGTGGATTCACGTGCTGATATTAATGATCTCTAACCTAACCTGTTTAGCCACATCCAGGAGTCTAGGGTCTAGTCTCCTCACAGGGGACCCTGATAGCCCACTTTTCCTATAATGTCTGCACAAGGCACAACCCCTTCCTGTGACATGTCCTTACCTATAATTGGGGCCCTGGCTTGGCTCCAGAGGGTATATAGGCATGGGACATAAGATAGAGGGTCTCTCTCTCAGTTTGCCTCTCCCAAGTCTGCTTCATACCAGCCTGCCTCCATCCAGGCTGCCTTTTACCTGTCTCCCTCTCCACGTGGACCATCTAGTGGGGTGGAGGTGAGCATGCATCATGAAAGGATATATATGTAACTTGTAATGCTCTCTCTCTCTCTCTCTCTCTCTCTCTCTCTCTCTCTCTTGATCTCTATATCGGTGTTATAATAAATAATAATTATTGCTACACAACTGCCTGTTGAACCCTTGCTGTGAGTATATGAGGAGACTGCCCCCCCCACCCACCGCCCTGGATAGAGAACTGCATGGATTCAAATCAGGAAAGCTGTGCATCATGGTTGTAGCCACTCACCATACTTGTTCAATGTGCATGCTGCAT